>OZ024903.1:54726334-54823834 GCA_964017125.1 Flabesymbios commensalis
ACGGGATATTACGTACGTACACCGTACGTACGTACGTACGTATGTACGTACGTACGTACATACATACAAACCTATGCATACACACATAAATACTTACATACATACATGCATACATACATACATGCATACTTACATACTTACATACATACACACATTATTAGACAGGGATATATCCTAACCAATCTAATAAACATATCTGTCAAACTTTTCTCAACGGTTTCTATTTTTTTTTTCCCGTAGATTTCAAATCTGCCAGATACCATTTGAGATTTTGCATATTTAATTAGCTAGTTTGCTTATTTCCAAAATGGCTGCCGAAAAAAGTAATCGGTTATCAATACAGTTACGGTAATCTTAGAAATGTGTTTATTGGCCCTAAGTTCGGGTTTTATTATCCCATGATACAATTTTGACGACAATAATAATTTTGGGGTCATTGGAAGGTCATAGGTCACGCGACCATTTAAATACAATATCCAACATTCACGTTTTAGCAAAAAGTGCACAACTTGACCTTTTTTGGATAAAATGATGATTTGAATGCCTGATAATATATATTTAATTTCAGAAAGTTACACCTTATACACAATACTACATTTATTAATATAAGATGGCCGCCATAATTCAAAATGGCCGCCAGCCGAATCCAAAATCAAGATATCTTAGTTTCTGGATATCATATCTGCGCGATCTTAGTGGCTTGAATAAAGTTTTTTGGACCAAGGAATACAACGACAAACATCATTATACTGTCAAATGATTTTTAAGAGGTTTTTGAAGTGTTTTTGATCTCTATAGTTTGATAGTTTGGTAAAATTGTGTTATATCATAGTTATATTTGAATAACTTCCTCCCAGAATGAGGTTATCATCCGCACACTGTTCTGAAGTCACATGATAACATGATATAAAGTGAAACCATATACATCACATGTATATGACAGCGATAAAGGAGGTAAATAGACACATCATTTACATTATAACACGTCACTGTTATTTTGTAGAGTATGTAGAACTACTACCCAGAACTACTACCCAAGGGGTAAACATCATATTTTCTGTTTGGGCACCTGAAATGATATCTACATATATTTAGGATCACAACCTCGGTGCACAGCCTTGCAAATCGACTTTTGGAAATTGGCTGGAAGCCAATAATGGCGGCCAATAATGGCGGCCATTACCGAAAAACTTGAATTTGTCAGTATCTCGGTCAATATTTAAGATAATTTGCTTTTAAAGTTGTCTAGACCAATATTTTCAGGGTCAAAGATCAATATAAAACCAGTCCTAAAGTGATGTTATGTCTTGTAAATACGTATACCAGTAGGCCTATATACCCACAACTCTGCTTTTATGTTTCGGAAATAATGTTTCACACTGTATAATAATCACTTTTGATAAGAAAACATCATGAGCGTTCGATGTCATAACAATGATAATGTTTATTGATAAAAAACTTGATAATAGAATCAATATTAGCCCTTGCAGTGATATAGCATTTGGTATTGTAATTACTTTATAACATAGTCAGTCTAAGGGGTACTGGGATGATTGCTAGTAGTAGTACTTTTCGCACCCACCTGGGGAGGGTCATTTGGGATCTGTCCCGTCTGCTGCATGTTGGGGAAGCTGCAGCCTACACGTGGCTGGCTATAATATTGTGGTGGGTTGCCAGCGGTGTAGCCTGTTTCCTCCACTCAATGGTGGTGCCAATGCAGCTCCCGCATCAGTACAGGCACTGATGTTGGCCATGCTAGAGCCTAAACTACAGGCAATGGTGTTTGACATTAGGTCTCTCACGTGGGATGAATGGAGTTACCCTCAACTATTGTGACTCTTGAGGACTATCCTCCGTGTTTTAGCATTAAATTGCATATCAAAACCTAAGTCTTTGATCCCGTCTGGGCATCTCTGAGGGTAAATCCCCTAGACATGCCCAGAACATCGGGCAGTAACCCACCATGCTATCACCCCCCCCCCCCCCACGCTCACGTCATCAAGGTCTCAAGGTGTTGTACGCCGTTACCTTTGCTTAGATATCTCTGACAGTCTTCTACATAGCAGGGGATTTTTCTTATCTTACTCGAGCAGTTTTTGTTGCAACTCTTCTTGTAGCCACGTGTCATTGTGTGTGTCATATGTTGTGGCCTTGGTGGCTTTGTAGATTTACCTGGGATCAGTTTATCATTTTATACAACCCGTCCATAGTCCTCAGGCTTGCAGGTAAGCTTGGCGATGTAAGCTGACTTGTCAAGTGCTGTTGTCAATGCTGCTCGCTTTAGATGATGTTCTAAAGCAAGAGGGTGGCAGTAATTTCAGCAGTGATTTGTTCTTATAAAACTTGATGAATCTGAGTATATAGCTATACCACAGCCTTCGAAGTTGGATTATGTGTTCACAAGAAGCTACTTTGCCTGGTCATACACATCTACCGTTATTTCAATGTGAGCACCATGACATCATCAGCTATCATGCTATTTCCGTTTTCTGCGACAAATGATGGAGGCATATTGCTACATTCATGATCACCAATAAAGTTATTAATGTTAATGTCTTCACCACTTACTTTTTGTGTGTTATTTGTCGAACATAGCAAAATAGCTAACAGGGAGCGATCCAAGTGGTTTTCAAGAGGTTTCCCAACAAGACTCGCTTTCTTGCTTTTCTATGGCAGACATGGTACCAGGAGGAACAAAGTGATCCTTCCATTTGTTCAACCAAATTTCACTTAAGTGGTGGATAAAACAGCTAACCATTCACGGGTTCTGCTGCAATGGGTTATGCAAACTTTAGGGCACTGTCATTTATTCACATTATCAGCGGACGAGATACCATCGGCTATTCATTCTCTACTGGCATGTTAAAGTTGGCTGAATGATATAACTACACTGGTAGACTTTGCTGATGATAGTGCTCCCATTGAAATCACGATATATGTGTGTGACCAGTCACAGCAGCTTTTTGTGAACTCATATTTCAATAAGTGAAGGCTGTGATATAGATACGCTCAGAGACAAAACGTTCTTAAATAATATTATTAAGTCAACACTGCTGAAGTTGTTGCCACTGAATGAAAATGCTTTCCAACAGCATATAAAGCATGCAGCCAAGCCATCCTCAAGCCTTAGAACTATGGATGGGTTGTAGAAAATGGCAAGCCGATTCCTGTCCAGTCTACATGTACAAACCCACAGTCGCCACCACATATGATTCACAAAATTTCATCCCTGCAAGAAGGGTTGCAACAAAAACTGCTAGTGTGAGAAAAGTAAAATCCCTGCTAATTATGATGTGACTGTCGGTGATCCCCAAGCAAATGCAGCTTTGCACAGCACAACGCATAATCCTTATAATTAAATAGCATAACTGCATCATATACTTTTTAAGCACACTCACTTTCAATAATCCACTAATCGATATACAATGTAGTTGTGTGCATGTTGCTCCCTGCAAACACTAGTTCCTTCAAAAGTATTATTTTCAGCGCTCTTAATTTTTGTTTCATGTAACGTTAGGCTATTTATGTTTTGAAGTGATTATTGTAACAAGTGATGTAACACAGCAAGGATTAATACTTATGTTAGCTTATAATCAATAAACTTACCATTGTTATCACATCAAATGTTTTCTTATCAAACGTGATTGATAATATATAGCGCAAAACATTAATTTCACACTATCAAATGCATGGCTTTGTGTACTATCTTGTTAAGAAGACATAAAATCACTTCAGGGTTGGCTCTATATTGATCCTTGACCCTAGAAACATAGGTTTAGACAACTTTGAAAACAAATTATCTGAAACATTGACCGAGATATTGACAAATTAAGGTTTCTCGGTAATGACCGCCATTATTGGCCTCCTGGCAATTTCCAGTAGTCGATTTGCAAGGTTGTGCACCAACGTTGTGATCCTAAATATATGTAGATATCATTTCGGGTGCCCAACCTTTTACAAGACGCCGTGTCAGACTGTCAGTTTTCCAGAAAATATGATGTTAACCCCCCCTGGGTAGTAGTTTTACATGATCAGTGCCGTATTATAATGTAAATGATGTTTATTTACCTATTTTGTCGCTGTCATACACATGTAATTTATATGGTTTAACTTTATATCATGTTAGTATGTGAATTCAGAACAGTGTGCGGATGATCAACTCATTCTGGGAGGAAGTCATTCAAATATAGCTATGGTGGCGTAGATGGATCACACAATTTTGCCAAAATATCAAACTATAGAGATCAAAAACACTTAAAAAACCTCTAAAAATTATTTGACAGTATAATGATGTTTGGCCTTGTATTCCTTGGTCAAAAAAACCTTAATCAAGCCACTAAGATCGCGCAGATATGATATCCAGAAACTAAGATATCTTGATTTTGGATTCGGCTTGTGGCCATTTTGAATTATGGCGGCCATCTTGTATTAATAAATATAGTATTGTGTATGAGATGTAACTCTCTGAAATTAAATATATATTATCAGGCATTCAAATCATCGTTTTATCTGAAAAAGGTCAAGTTGTGCACTTTTTGCTAAAACGTGAATGTTGGATATTGTATTTCAATGGTCGCGTGACCTATGACCTTCCAATGACTCCAAAATTAATATTTTCGTCAAAATTGCATTATGTGATCTCAAAACCCGAACTTAGGGCCAAAAAAACACATTTCTAGGATTACCGTAACTGTATTGATAACCGATTACTTTTTTCGGCAGCCATTTTGGAAATATGCAAATTAGCTAATTAAATATGCAAAATCTCGAATGGTATCTGGCAGATTTGAAATCTACGGGAAAAAATACAATAGAAACCGTTGAGAAAAGTTTGACAGATATGTTTATTAGATTGGTTAGGATATATCCCTGTCTATATGTACGTAGGCCTACGTATGTGCGTACGTATGTAGGTCTGCGTACGTACATACATACATACATACATACATACATACATACATACATACATACATACATACATACATACATACATACATACATACATACATAAATACAATCATGTATGTATGCATGTAGGCCTATGCAATTAATAACGGGTTATTAATTCAATTTTGTATCCTATCATTGCAGTGGCATATACTGGAATTATTCCGTCATTTTCACACATAGTAATAATAATTCATCAGCATTATAATGTCATATCATTTCATTGTATTAACATATTCCGACATCGTAATATCATTACCAAGCATTTTAATTATGAATCCCAACATTTGCCATTCTAATATCATCTTCCGATATAATAATGCATTTCCAAACATCTTTGTGCTATTTTACCCTAAAATGATAATGGCATAACCCGACATTGTACAGTTATCTCGTGCCATCAGATAAATTTAAATACTGAAAATAAACTCAACATGACATAATAAAACACTCTCGTCACCTGTAATTTATACAATATGATGAAAAAAAGTTGTGCTAAACATCTCCCATATTAAAATGAAGTCTCCAGCTTTAATAAGTCAAAATTTCTAGCTGCCTGATTTGACTGATTTTTTTAGTAGTTACCTATTATCGTCCACCTTCTACCAATCTTCTTTATGGATTAACAAGCCTATGCACAGGACATGTTTAAATATTTATTGTAAGTGGTGCTGGTGTAGAATGTACAAAAAAATACTTTTAAAATTTCTTGTTGAATGATGTTGTATTGGAGTATATATATTAAAAAGAACAGAAATTAAAGACCAAATGAAAACTAAATTAAAAATAAATAAAGTCAGCTAGACTATCGGATAAAACTAATTCTTGAATGGTATGTATTCAATTTATTATTTAGGTTCAACTATTTTTAGGTGTAAAACTTAAATTTAATGTTAAAACTGTAAATTTAGCGTTTTTCACAACCCATCTAGCTCCCAACATTATAATAGGCCCCGCTATAGCTTCAGGTGTAATATTGAATCCAAACATTTTATGGGAGAATATAGCTTTAATCTAATTATAAAATATAACACATAATTTCATATCAAATCTGTGATAAATGCATGAAAAACCAATTCGTACATAAACCAAGAACATAAACTAATAAATACCAGCAGGCATATATATGCAATTGCTCCAAATTACTCAGTTTAATTTGCAAGACACAATGGAAAGAAATGTGTTTGATAAAAGTGCAGTAGTTTTAGTAGATATAATATGCATATAATGTGCTGGTTGGATGGCATACATGTATCTAGTAATGGTACTTTTATGTCCAAATAACTCGTCAGTTTAAACCTTTAAAAAACGGAAAAGAAATGCAACATCGGTATATAACATAAAGGTAAAGAAAAGAAAAATATTTATCTGTGATCATAAAAAGTTTATGTTGCAAACAAAGTGATACAATTTAATAAGGTCTCTAGAGCATTAGTGATGCATCTCAGCAAAAACGAGACACTGATCTCATATTGCTTTAATGTTGGGCTAGCGTCGTAGACGGTGGCACAACATTAACGGGACTGGCCCAGGCTAAAATCATCAAAAAATCGGTGATTTTATTTTGGCTTCTTAATATGACCATATGATGTAAACATGTCCATAGACTAGAACTACAATTTTTTTTTAATTTTTCTGCTCCGTATTCACCAGTTAGACTAGATATAGAGATGAAATTCCCGTATTTCTATTTTTTGACATGGTTGTCAATAATTAGAAATCAGGAATTTCGTCTCTATATCTAGTCTAACTGGTGAATGCGCAGCACAAAAAATAAAAATCTTTTGCAGTTCTAGTCTATGGATATGTTTACATCATATGGTCATATTAAGAAGCCAAAATAAAATCACCGATTTTTTTATGATTTTAGCCCGGGCCAGTCCCTTTAACGCAACATTGTTTTCTAGGATGAATGCTAGGTGGTGGCCTTCCAGCAAACACATGACGTTGAACCAATGTTGGTTTAATGTTGTCCCAATGTCGTAGACGTTGGGCCAACAATAAACCAATATTGGTTTAATTTTATACGTTTGATGGGCTCTATCCAGGATGCCGCCGGCGATCAGTCAAACAGCATAAATACCTGTAATACCCTCACTTCCCATCCAGATGACGTCAACACCACGTCGCCTGCGTCAGTCACACAGACTCAATCCTGCATGACAGTGACGTCATCCAAGCGCTGATTACTGCCGGCATAGTAATGATTTATGTCGAGGCAAACGTGCTCAGCAAGAGCGAGCGAGCGAGTTAATGTGCGAGCGATCGTGTCAGTGATCAAGAGAGTGGCGGATCGAGTGCATGATCGAGTGTGTGATCAAGAGAGTGAGTGAAATGGTGGGGGGGGGGGGGGTATTGCTGTATGTGTCTTGATTTTATATCATGGCATTACACCCACATATCTGAAAATGAATTTTTCATTGAAGCATTTATATAAGCACTTTTAACCACATTATGCAATCCATGGTTTTTTTACAATAAAACGCTAGTAAATGTGATAATAGTCAAAATGTTAATTTGAAACAAAATCGAGAATTTGTTGGCCTAATGATGGGATAAAACTGTTTATAACCGCCGGTATCAATACAAAGGTACATATAACATACAGTTAGACTGATAGAATAAACATACAACTAGTAAATAGGAAAGGGGCATGCTAACTAATTATTGGTCCGGTGGGTGGCACGTAGGCCTACTCCCACCATCATAGGCCTACTGTAACCACAACACTTTATTGTTGCATGAAGTTAATCAAACTCACCACGTTTCTCTGTATTGAAATCAAATGATTGTTATGGACACATGTGTACTTCAAAATAATAGGCCGGTATTCCTAAAGCGACTGCACTTGACCAGGGGTCTGACCGGACGAATGAACGGAGCGTGAGCAGATTTCGTACGGAAGCTCATCAGAGTAAGGAGCAACAAGTCAATGCTGTATATCTTCGGTTTTATGTGGGTAAAAAAACAAATAGGTCAATTATTTTTAAATCTTGCTGACTGAATACACATTTGACCTTTTTTAATGTGTTTGAAACAGATTTAAAATGATTACAGTAGCCATTTACTAATAATGGTTTATATAGCTTTAACCCTTACAACGCTGAATTATTTGTGTTTAAGTCATGGAAACTGAAGGGTTTCTTCAATTTGAAATCATCATAAATGTCTTGGTTAGTTCTTTCCGGTTCATTTAAATACCTATGTTAGGGGTCTACGACCATTAGAAATATTTTAATTCTTTCAGTGCGGGGACCGTCATGATACGTCAGATTCTGATGTATAAAGACGGTGCCCGTGTTGAAAAGGTTAATATTACTACATCAAATACATTGACACATTCCACTAATGATACATTCCGCTAATGGAAATGGTATGTTAAATCTATTTTTAGAGAGAGAATGCATAATTATTACTTTTGTAAAAAAAGAAGACAAATTGAAACCGATCACATCTGACGGCCGTGCACTGCTACTTAAAAATCGTTCCTTTTTCCATTTCCTTTTCGGCTTGGGCTTCGTAGTCTGTCACAACATGTGCCGCTGACAGATAAAGTTCCTTTAAGGAGCCACCATCAATCACCCACAGAACAAGCAAACGCCACACGTTAAACCAATGTTGTTATGAAGTTGGGCCAGCGTCGTAAACGGTGGACCAGCTTTAGTACAACATTGCTTCAACGTTTTGTGTCGGCTTGGTCGACATACGCTCTTCACGACGTATATATTATTGATGAGTGAAGCGAGGCGACTCAGATGTTTTAAAACCACGGTTTGAGTTATGACTAAGTAACTACGTAATCACATTGAAAATAGACTTTCTTCTTGGCAGACATCAATCATCCTGGGGCCATTTAATGACGGCTGCTAGTAAAATTGGTTTCCATATTAAACCAGCGCTCATAGCCCGGGACTCATGGCCATTCATGTCTGACAGTAGTAAAATGTATACTGATTTTCTTGGTTTCCAGTATTTCCCTCTCTCTAAAATTATAACTATTCAATCTGTTCTATCGCTTTGGAAAAATATTTTCCAGAGCTATAAATTATCACTCCCTCGTGTGAGGTATAATATGATTATGCAAATAATTTTGTATTTATTGTTGAGATATTATGTAATTTACCAAAGAGGATATATTTTAGAGGCTTCAGGATTTTGGAAAATACTGTTTTTAAATATAACTAGATTAATCATTCTTAGGTTAATCCATCTGAAAAACTAAATAACTACATGTAGTACACGTTGTAACAATTTAACGCTTTAATAACGTAAGAAAACACGGAGACAATGATATCATTAATTTGAAAATACAACTTACAACTCGGATTATATTACACCTGGATTGTGAATGTATCTCCGTGCTTGGTAATATAGAAAACAAACAGAAACTGAAACATACAATACTGGTGATGTTCTATGAGGACAGTTGTAACAGTTGTATTGCTTGAAAAAAAATCAGCATATTTATGCAATATATTAGATTAAAATAACCAGAATAAATATAATTTTTTAATAAATAACAAATTTGCTGATAATATTATGACAAAATAAGTGCATAATTGTGCGACAAAACTAGGCGATAATTAAGAAGTCGATAATTAATAAACATGGTTTCCATCAATATTATAAAAAATGACCTTTTTTGATTTTGAGATTTCATTCAATTTTAGTTGGAAATGGCGTTTTATTCCACAATAATAAAAAATGTGTAGAAATTACTTTATCTGTCCTAGTAGTTCATACTGTTGAGATCTATTGAGGTTTATTAATATGTACATACATTAATTGTATTCATAAGAATATACGTTTTTTCTCTGCGTATCCGGATAAACGAGCGCTAGGCTTTCATGTAACTCTTGGTCTTATCGGAAATATTGAAAATTTCAACGCTGAGAATAGAACTACACTGACACTAGTGAATCCAACTAAGCTGCTTATTTTGCCATACTTGACCTAAACTTAATTTATATAGTATCTTTTGAACCCAGCAAGTTGAACTAACCTGCTTGAGTGATGAAATTTTATATGGAGTATCAATATTGAAAATAAATCATATATTAACAAGTGTAATTATCGACACCTAACCAAGGACGGACGCCATTTTCACGTCACGTGCCAATGCTATCTGCTATCTTTAGCTTTCATGACAAGTACGACACATTCCAAAAATAATGGAAGGTACCAAAAAATTGAATGTTATTTTTTATAAATAAATTATTAGATACTATCGTAATGTTCATATAGAAAAGATATGTTTTTGAAAATCTACATTTTGTGTGGTTTATTGTATCTTTTTGTAATTTTCTTACAATAATTAAAGCATAAAGGGGATCATCTCTTCCCTTTGGGGGCCTTCCGCTTCTTTTATGAAAATCATCTTTTAAATTATTTAAAAATCCATACTGTGGTTTGAATAACGATAATTCCTAGCGGTTTTGACCACATAAAATAGTTCAATTGTTCTATTTTACAACATTACTTTATTTCGTTTTCTGAAAAATGCTTAATGCAATTATTTTGGGCAGATGGGTCGCATGTATAGATCTGTTCCGAAAATGGCATCAGGCGTTCAAAAACATTTTTTCATGTGACATATTGTTATAATACAAATCTTCACTGTGCTACCTTGACCTTGACCATACCATATTTAGTCTGACCTTTATATATCTTAGAATATGTACAACACTATCACAACATTATTTCCATACTTGAAATGACATTGAATTGAGATTTTTTTTTTTAATTAAATAAATAACAATATATTAGGCCCATATGACAAATATGGATACATTTTCAAACAATGAGAATAACTAGTGACCTTGAACAGTACCACGTGACCTTCTCCAGAAAGTCAAAAGAAATAAATTTCAACAACTATTAATTAGGAACCATAGAACCGCTCATTTTGGTGGGGAAGATATAATTAATTGGACCGTAACAACAGCAGCGATGTATCTGTAATATTATTTTATTCTCAAAATTCATGCATATTGTGTGTATAATTAGAAAATATAGTTTTCCTCAGTTTCAGAAACCGCTGAATTTATCAAACAAATAGGATTTTTTTTACGAGTTTCCGTAATTTTAACTGCATATTTATAATGCTACTTTACAATAACCAGTCATTTTATACTGCTGAAAAAAACATTGTATGGTTTGTCCTATATGGTCTTGCAACCAAAATTAAATCATATTCAAACACCTATCATTATTTTTAATATTAAACTACAATCTGATAATTATCTGGAAGCATCCAGCGATCACCTACACAGTGGTGAAATACGGACTGTAGCTCCGGCCTGAAAAGACAATAACTAGTAGAAGCAGAATCATATTTAAATAGCATTGTATACATCGTAATAGCACAGTCATAATCTATATACGTTAACATATCAATCATGAAAAACAAGGTTCAACTGAAATAAAATTACATTGTAAGTGAACCAACAATATTATTCTATTTGAGGTGGTTGCTAACCTTGACCTCGACCATACCACATTTAGTCTGACCTTTATATATCTTAGAATATGTACAACACTATCACAACATTATCTCCATACTTGAAATGACATTGAATGGGGATTATTTTTAAGGGTCTCATTTACCCGTATAAGTTCTAGTATTTATTGCAACTGAATTCTTAAATGTATTAGTCATTTTATTATAATAAACTTTCATGATACTTAGGCCTAGTATTATAGTAGTTTTTCCATCCATAAATTGTTTATATTGTCTGATGATAGCTCCCTGTCTGTTGCCTTGGTCTTCGACCTATCTTAGTACTGAGGTGACTGCCAGGGAGTTACCATCACCTTCATTAATATGATGTGAAATATTTAATAAACCTGTAATATAAATGTAGTGTAGGCCTAATGTAGGTGGCCTCACGCTAGCGACCATCGCTTGGTTTTAGTGGAGGTCTCCTGATCACCAAGAATATATACCACTGCTTATATATTACTATGTACTTACTCTCTTTGATCAAATAAATGAATCTGAATTTTAAAATTAAATAAATAACAATATATTAGGCCCATTTGACAAATATGGATACATTTTCAAACAATGAGAATAACTAGTGACCTTGAACAGTATCACGTGACCTTCTCCAGAAAGTCAAAAGAAATAGGTTTCAACAACTAATAATTCGGAGCCATAGAACCGCTCATTTTGGTGGGAAAGATATAATTAATTGGACCGTAACAACATCAGCGATGTATCTGTAATATTATTTCCTTCTAAAAATGTATGCATATTGTGTGTATAATTAAAAAATAAAATTTTCTCAGTTTCAGAAACTGCTGAATTTATCAAACAAATCGGATTTGTTACGAGTTTCTGTAATTTTAACTGATGCCACTTTACAATAACCAGTCATTTTATACTGCTGAAAAAAAACATTGTACTTCATATTTTTACTAAATCCAGATGTTTCTGACCTTCGAATAATATAGTTTGTCCTATATGGTCTTGCGACCAAAATTAAATCATATTCAAACACCTATCATTATTTTTAATATTAAACTACAATCTGATAACTATCTAGAAGCATCCAGCGATCACCTATACAGTGGTGAAATACGGACGGTACCTCCGGCGTGAAAAGACAATAACTAGTAGAAGCAGAATCATATTTATATAGCATTGTATACATCGTAATAGCACAGTCATAATCTATATACGTTAACATATCAATCATGAAAAACAAGGTTCAACTGAAATAAAATTACATTGTAAGTGAACCAACACTTCTATGGGTATGATTAGCAGCAACAAGTAACAAGTGTTTCCAGCTAGATGATGATGGTTTATGTGCGAGAGACATGACAGAAGTGCCAAAGAGCGCTGGCGTCATAGAATACAATACAATGTTATTACAATTATTACAATTACACTACATAATAATTTTACTGATTCACACGATAGATAGAGAGATATGTTTCCTAAGACTTTGAAGTGATCAGTTTTACTAAGAAGTTAATATTAGCATATCATTATAATCGTCTTGCTTAAACAGTGTTTCGAGTTGGATTGTCGAACGTCTTTTCCAATATGTGCCATTTACATATTTTTACGCAGATCCTTATATAATGGGTAACATAACAAAACTATAGTGGTATTCATCACCGATGTCGTTAACCACTGTATGTTATGTCTGAAGTATGTTGATGTTATTAACTAGAGGTACTTAAACAGAGACACATGAAACTGTTTGAAACATGTTAAAAACGTTAAGTTTATTTTGTCTGAGTTTGTGTCATATTTGTGAGAAAGAGGGGTGCTGTGTACACCAGTAAACCAGTCCTTATGTACATGTGCAATATAACGTTTCAGGTTTTGAGGTTAAGTACTTTTGTCTTTGAAAAGTGTTCAGAAAAATAAATATTCACGATCATATTTGAGGTTAAGAGCTTAACGGTTTTTAGTTGAAATGATGTTGGCTCAGCGTCGCAGACGGTGGCACAGCACTACATCAGCATTGGGCCAATGTATCATGTTATCTGGTGTTTCTGGCGCCGGGATGTTAAAGGGTCACCAGCGTAATGCAGCAGTCAGAAAACACTGTACAATCACCCAATGCTGTTTCAATGACGGGCCACCTTCGAAGACTGTGGGTCAATATTGAAACAGCATTGGTTGAATGCCACGTGTTTTCGCAAAGTTTACAGCAGATCCGGTGATGGATTAGTGTTGGGCCAGCGTCGAAGAGATTGACCGGCATTGAACCAGCAATGGGCTGCAACGCTGGCCCAAGATTGAACCGGAATTTGGTGGGTAGGCCTACATCCTCTGTACGAGGTACATCGTAGGCAAGTATTGAATGAATGTTGTCCAGCACTGGCGATGGTGGTGAAAGGAGTACACGTCGAAGATATATTTGAACTTGTCTCCTTGGTTCTGTCCTTAATTATATCCTGGACATTTAGGATTCTGGTCATGAGGAAGACCAATACACTGATTTTTTTGTCTATAGCATTCAAACAGACTAAAGCCTGGTCTCAGAGTTCGGGAACTCCTTTTCCAGTTTGTATAGATTTATTCGCAATTCAAATTATGGCCTTTATCAGATTAGTTTTAAAATTAAATTTTAATATCTGTTTATTTTTTTATATAGGCGTGTATGTAGGCCTACTTCGGTAGAACAAGATTTGCCATTGAGATATGTAAATTTATATGTTATTGCACTCATGTAAATTATCCACTAAATGACCATATACCACAATTGGTTACATTTATAGTAATGAACCTGCATGTAGCTCAATGTTAATTGAGATATGTAAATATATATTTTATTGTACTCATGTAAATTATCCACTAAATGACGATATATTACAAGTGGTTACATTTATAATAATGAACCTGCATGTAGCTCAATGTTAGGCTTAATTTTATACGATTTTCTAAAGTAGCCACACTTTTCTGTATAAACAAGAAATGTGGCATTACTCTGTAGGTAAAACATATAAATAATAACTATCTGTACTTTCATTCCACTCATCACGGCCGCGAGATAATGTAAAAATACAGCTCATTATTAAAATATGTATCGTGCTTTGGAAGCCCCGATTAAGCTACATGTATCTCATTTATAAGCTAGACAGATCATCTGTGCATCTCTTCCAAAATTTTATATATTTCGACTTCGAATTAAACATTTTTTGTGACATATCATGGATTGTGGGAGGAATACTTCATCTCACATTAACCCTTTAAGCGTTAAGCACGACTATAGTCGTTTTTAATCTGTTTTATTAGCAGTTTAAATCACTGCCATTGGGAAGAAATGAGTGTTAAAAGACCAACATTTGCAAATGTTCGGCTTTCAATTAAGCAAATATGAGTAATTTTCATGCATTCGAAATTGTGGGTCGCGGTAGCGAGACACAACTTCAAGTGAGTGAAAATTTCAATTCTATAAATTCGCACTTCAAGGGTTTAATATAGGTAAACTAGAGACACATCAGAAAGTACACTGCGGGTGTAACATTGATTTCAAATATATATATATTTAACTCCACACATCACCCCCTGTATAATAATGGTTTTATAACTACGTAATAATATCGAGAACGGATGGATTTTCGTTGAAATGTTTCCAATTTAATTAACAATTTCGTTTTATCAGACGTGTACCAAGCCGTCACAACTATTTTGGGTTTCTTCTCCTACTTAAATATCGTTGGCACGTTTCATGAAATGATTGAACTAAATCATATGATATTTTTAGTGCATCTGCTTTTTTGAACTTATCAAAGCTATTGAGCAGGCTTTAAATGTAAAACAAACTTTTATAAACACTTGAAAGTTTGGCTGCGCATGCCACAGCACCATGTGCAAAAGTGAGATTCAGTACCGTGATATCTGTCATCTCCATTGCAAATACTTGTTTTTGAGTGACGACAATAGGAACAGCTATTTACTAACAATTTTCAAATGTTATAATAGTTATAAGTTTACCACCCAGGTTTGTTTTTTCTGGTTTCTATCGCGCTTCGTGATGATTGTCGGACTATGACCCTGTCAAGAATCACGTTAGAACCAGCTATTCTGACAGAGCCACTCTCATTTACTGCATTAGGTTCCTCACGTAGACTACGACCGGGGTCTTCATATAAACTCAGCTCTGAATACCTCTTTTGAATCCTGGAATCACATGTGCTCCTGTCGACAGACATCAGTGATTTATTTGATGTCATTCTCATTAATTCTGGTGGTAGGCCTCTGTCTTCTGCACTAGTTGTTTGTGGTCTATTAGCTACAATGACATCAAAACGATCAGTGGGTTTTTCGGGATTGTTTTTGGTATTATTATGGTAGAGCTGATCTGACCTGGTCATATTTATGTAAGCATCGCGTCTCTCTTGTCTCTCGTGTTTGAGACGCCATTGTCGGCTGGCGCTGTGATTACGTTGGAATCTCTTGCATAGAGTAGGTGAGTATCTTGATATAGATCTGGGTATTGGTACAGGAGGAGGGGGCCATCTACCTATCTTCTCTATATGACTGTTATCTAGTCTGTTTATACCCGTCTCATTCATCCTTCTCTCACACTGTATCCTCTCCAGGTCTTTTTGTCGTTCTTGTCTCATGTCGTGCCACAAACATCGAAATCGCTCCTGCTTCTCTTTCTGATCCCTCAGAAAACTACCTAAAGCTGCCATGTCAAAAGTCTTCTCTCTCCACAGTAGCAGAGATGGCCGGCGTGTCCTGTCTTCATCAGCGAAAGTGGTCGCGTCCTTACCACTAACAAATCTGCCAGTCTGCTCGCCCTGATCCAGGGCAGCCGCCTTGCCCTGATCCAGACTATCCTGGTTGTCCACATCCAGATCAGCCTGACTGCCAGGATCACGACGCTGGCCCGTCCAATCTCCACCACACGTCTGAGGACGCAGTTTTTGCTGTGGCTTTCTGGATCTAGTTAACATTCTTGTCTCGCAGGACATAAGCTGTGGTGTGTGCTTGACGTCAATTGCCATTATCACACTGTCTCCTTGCTCCTCCCTAATGCTCTATTGTCCTCTGCCCTAACACTATTAACTACATGTACATAGCACCCAGCGTTTCTTTTCACCTGTATTATCCTGACCGCAGTGTAAAATACAACTGATGAGGAATATTACTCACAAGGTTTAGCTGTTAATTACGTCGTAACTACAAGTAGTCATTGTCCATTCCCAGATTGGGTTATCTGGCCAGATGATCCATGACGCTCTGTAGCGTCTTCCTGTCTTCACCAAGAACAATGCCAATGTAGATAGTGTTCACAATGCAGGCGAATAATCCAGCAACAGCAATATTATTATTAAGTATTTACTACGATATTTCTACGAGTCCTGAATCTTTCCCATTATTCTCTGGCTTTGAATGGTCTTCTGTGGCTTTGTGGGGTACGTCACATGCAGCAAGTACCACCTGAGTGTGGATCTCTATGGCAAGTGATAACCAAGTGTATAGTCATCGAGTACACCCCCCCCCCCCCACACACACACACCACTGGACAATTACTACCCGATGGCCTCACCTAACCTAGCAACAAGAGGCGTTCACCCAATGTCGGCTTAAAGTTGGGCCAGCGTCACAGACGCTGAACCAGCATTAAGCCAGCATTGGGTTGATGCATTGTGTTTGGTGGGGATGAACCACACGGGAGACATTGTGCCAAAATCATTCTGGTAACCTATCAAGCATACCCTAACCCTTCATCAACTAAACGTATTTAAAACGATTTAATGTTGTGTTTTTAATGCGACCTGGCTCCACAGGCAGGCAGAACGACAACGATGTAGTTCCTGAAGGGTTAATCCACCTCACCCCCCCATTGACAAATACCCCCGGTACATGCTGTTTTTGTGGATTTGTATATCGCTAAATGTGGTGTAGACATTGAGCAGGTAGGGCTGGTAGTTATGTTTACAGGGGCTTTGACGTATGCTTCTTTTATGTGTAACTCCAGCCAACATGTTTACTCTTACCCTGTAAGAGTTACGTAAGCGTGTAAACTGATTACTCTTATTTTGCAATGTACTTAATTGTTTTATATAATATTTATAAGCCTATATGAAATAAGACACAAGCCTCGATACTTCATTTAATATTAACGTGTCTGGTTGTGAAATAGTGAATGTAGGCGCGTTACTATAAATGCAACAAGACGTAGGGTGTTTTATTTCTCTAAAAAACATTGTCTTTTGTTCACAACAAGAAGATGTCAAATAAATCACCGATTGTAAATTATAACTCATCTAGTTTTGAACTATACGGTATTTTAAAATGTGTTTGAAGCCGGGAATTGTGTCTCAGAGTATCCTTCCTAGCCCTCAAAGTATTAACATAGCTACTTACAAAACATGTGATTTTAATGGCTTCAGTGCTTCTTACCGTTTCAAACTAGATTATGACCAATCCTTCTTGCATTTAAATTTAATTATTTTCCTTAGTATATAATGTGTGGAGAGACGTTGAACCATTACCTCTTTAACCAATGCTAATAATAGCTGCTCAATGAAGGGAATCAACAAAGATTCACAATGAAACGAACAGCGTGGTATCTTTCATATAATATGGATCATTGGACACTGCCAGAATCTCAACTTCTATTTGCAATAGACCTTTGTATTTAACTAAGCTGTTAACCCGGCGGGTAAGGATTACTAGCTCTAATTCTATTATGGTCACTAATGTTGTGACGTCATCTGTTATTGGGATCTACTTCAAGTGGATGATTGGTCTCAAATAAGATTAATTTATCTGTGTTTATGTATCTCATGTATGGGGATGTTAAGACGATAACAGTCATTTGCAGTTCTATATGATGTATTTATATTATTGTTAATATTTTAACAATTATTATCTTATAATATTGAAAAACAGCTATTTTAATAAAAATGTTGTTTTGTTGTGGTCCGTTATTGTTATGCATGTAAATGCAGAACCTTCCAACCTGTAACCTATACATTGACCCGCATCTGCAAACAGAATCTTACAAGATTCTAATAGGAAGAATCCGTTCATTAATGCAATATTTCGTTTGATAATGTGTTTGGGTAGGTTATGACGTACAAAAGACAATTGATGTGTCTGATGTGCCTATTCTAAAAGGAAAATATAGCTGCTTTAGAGCTAATGTGGTATGAAAACGTGACGTTGGTGGGCCGGACTTATATTTAAATATATGTCATGTTATACGTTCATGTATCGGTACATCTAACATTTATTTTTATTGCTAAATTGAATTTGATAACACTAGGTTGTAACTGTAATAGAGCTGTGCAAAGACAGTGTAAATAATTATTAATACGAACTAGCAGTCAGTGACCTTTTTAAATATACAACTTACAAAATGTATAGCACGATTTCGTTCATATAGCCAATATTTTAATTAAGCAAATTGTTAAATTGTAAAATATTTAAAATAAAGTGTGTAATATATAAAATGGTGTGTGTATTTACGTCTTGTGAGTTCTACCATATAATTATGTCACATTATGAGCGGCAAAAGTAATACCGATATAATGTGTTAATACATGTGTGGGTAAATTTCACACCCATTTGAGCAAGTTGAATGCAGACCTATTATAGCTATTATGGCGGCTAACAGCTTAAGGCATTAACCCTGTTCTCGTCAAATACGTTCTTGTCTGGGCTTTAGTATTAGTGCATCGTGCCTGTTATAAAAACAGATAACATGTGCATAGTTTATTGTGAGAAAACATTACGTTTCAGCCGTTAAAGCTACGCAATCGCGGTTCATGGCGATTATCAAATTTAACGGCTGAAAATTAAAATCGCATTCTAGTCATATAGGCCTAGTATAATTTCTCCTCTTTACTGACTGTCTGGTTTCTCAGCTTGGATCGTGTACTAACTTAGCCCCCCGCTGGCCACTCAATCCTGGTAAGCATGAACCGGGATACACAAGAATAGACCCGATATACCCAATAACGTTCTTAAAGTTATATTGAGCTTGTCATATACTTGCTACTTTAGCAGTTTTTAATTGCTGTTTTACTAGTTGTATTTAGAAAATAAAGCACGGTCACTTAATTGTTCTATATAACATTAAATCTATGAACTTCTGTTTGTTTTTATTGCACAATGATAGATGTAGCATGCTACTGGGAAATTATTGTTTCATGACTTTTTGATGCCCATATAATAAATCATTTTATTATTATTATGGTCAATAACGAGATGTCTACTTATTCTGATTTATATCTCCACCAATGTCGGGCGATGACTTGATTTCCTATTAAGAGGAGACAATTATAAAATTTAGATTCTGCGTAATTATAAGCTTATGATATTTACATATCGAGAACACAATGAAAACTAGAAAAGGATGTTCTGTCGAACATGTGAGTTCCCGGCTGTAGTGTATCTATTGGAAATGGTGAGCAAACTGAAGTGCAATTGATAGGCCTCACTCTGGATGAACATTATCTTGGTGTCCCCTGAGGGCAAGTATGCTTGATTACGGTGGCGATCACCGGTACTATCCGAGTGTGTGCAAACAAAATATAGTTCATCACGGCCATAAAACACCCTGTTGTATTTGCTAATTAACACGATAAATCGCACCGGAAATTTCAATTACATTGTCAGGAACATTGCCAACTACATCATAGCGTTTGTAGACCGCTCTTTGTTCGTACTCGTCTACAATCATGCAAACAATTTTTGCAAAGCAAAAATATTGAGTCACCCCCCCCCCCCCACAGAGTGTGTGTGTGGGGGGGGGGGGGCTGAAATAGATGAGTCCCGGGTTCGGGCCCCGCTGATTCTGCGCGGGGCTTTTAGAGAACTATCCTTGTTTCTCCCATCTAAATGTACTAGGCGATCACGTTAATGGCGGCCTCGTCGGGTTAAAGTTGAAACCAGTGCATCGACGTAAAATTCGCAAAGAATAGAGATGCGCCCTGCGCTTCACTTACACCCATAACAAATTTCGCCGGATTGAAATTCAAGATGTCTCTCGTAAACGTTGCAGGATAGCAACAGAATTAAAATAAAACAAAGTGCCAAATGTTATAGAGGGACAACACATAAAAATCTTCACAAATGTAACGGTGAAAATGTCTGACTGACGAATATTTTTTTCAAAGTTGTTCAAATCGTTAACACCTTGCATGACAGCTGGAATATTAATATAAAATAGACTGCCCGGTATCACACAAGAATAACCCATGACGAATTAAAATTCTAATGTTGTTAAATGGACATTTTTTCTTGTTTTACTCATTGTCTCTGAATAGGTAGAGTATATCTAATATGACACAATTTTATACGAGATGACATATTTGTGCTAGATTAGAATTTTAAAACACAAATATGTCAGTTAACTCTATAAGTTACAATTCGGGATAATGTTTGTTCTAAGGTCCAACAAGGCTTTCAAAAGCCTCCCGATGCTCCCACGGTGCACAAATTTGGGCATCGTCAGGGCAGCGCTCCATGCACTAGTAGTTCGGCGATTGATCGGCGACGTACGCGAGTCATCGCCATGCTTCGCCAAGGCATCGGGACATCGAGAAAAAAATCAATGCATGCATTGAAATTTTGTCCCGATGTTTCGACGCCAAGAACCATCGGCGATAGGCCTATATTGCCGAACAGCACCAAGCAGTCGGCAAACATTCGGCGGGGTACACCAAGGTTCAAAATGTCCCAGACACATCGGCGACACATCGGCGACATATCGACGTTGTTCTCAGCATGCTCGTGTTAACATCGGCAATGTATAGGCCTATTCGCCGATCCATCACCGATGCTCGCGGACTACTGCTCTGCGAACATCGGCGGTGGTACGGCGACGCTTCGCTGAGCGTTAGAAATCTCTTTTCTGATTGGTCACCGATGATCACATGAGCATTACTACAATTTCTAAAATCTGAATCTGATTTTATTAAATATGTTCTAATTTCGTGGAATAACTGTTATGCGTAAGTGCAATGCGTCACTATTAATTACAGTGTAAAAAAACTAATTTAAGTGACAAATAAGAGAGGATAATCTAATGTAGGCGAAATTAGCTTTTTTGAAATATTCAGTAACTGCATTATATTTCATTGGAATCGGTTTTCTATTTAAAATTGTTACAGAAGTTTGTGAATATACTGTCATATATAGTGATACATGTTATTAAAAAAAATCGCATATATGTAATATTTGTTGTGCAACTTTATATAATACTAATACTAATAGTATGGTACTGGTCTGTCGTCTCCTGGGGGTGGCTCTGCGAGAGGTAGTGTCTCTCCTTCAACTGATGCCTTCACAAGAGAGACATTGAAGACAGCACAGTCGCCAGTAATAATGTAACAGTAATCTAGTCGCTAGTAATAATGGAGAATAATCCTTTGTATTTATGATACAGTGTTTTTTGGGCTTGATTGTCACATGTTTGCCATCCAGGGCCACTATCGTATGGGGATTCCCATCTGGAGCCAAATTGTGCGGCCACCTCTCTCCATCCTTTGGCCGTGTCGGGCATGGTGACGACTTCTTCTTGGAATTCATCTATTATAGTATAGCTTAGCCAACTTCCAAGTGAAACCTCTCCACCGTTTATATGTTCTCCACAAGGCTCTATGCCATCGCCATGACGTCGTCAAGACATCACCGCACGCCGAAGGATCACCGACCGTCGCCGATCTAAAAGTACATTGTTAACTGTTAGCCGATGTAGCGCCGATTAATCCCCGAATCTTCCCTGATGCATCGCTGAATATTCGGCGATGCATCGGTGATACTTTCCCGAAGGTTCGTCAATACATCACGTGTGTGATTTCTCGTGTGACCACACGTTCGACATCGGCACCCATCGCCACCAGGACACGTCTTTTGCATCGCAAGTACATCGCCCGACATTTTGGCCTTCGTGGGACCGTAGCATAGTCACAAATTGTCGATATTTTATAACATATTCATTTTGGCGAGTGTAATGCATTATTTTCCTAATAGCATTCACGAAAAGTTTGAAATTGGAAATACATCATACTAATTTTACCTTTTACTTGATATTGTCTTGAGAAGTGTCAACATTGTTTAATGCGTGTGTCGGCCTGGAACACAGGGTCCAAGCTAAAAGACAGAATTTATTCTTATTGAGACCTTAACTTCAGCGAGAAAAAATCTTACATAATCTCTCATGCCTAATTCTAGTTCAAGACACGAATCCATCTGCATCAGCCAAAAATCTTCGTGTAGTATTCGACAGTAGCCTGCATTTCCGAAAACACATATCCCAAACATGTAGGGCATGCTTTTATCATATCCGTGACCTATGTCGAATTCAAAAAAATTGTTCTTAGATCTTGCCAAGCAAATTGCAGTGGCACTGGTCAGTAGCAAGTTAAATTATTGTAACTCACAATATGCCAGAAAAGGATATCGCTAGATTACAACGCGTTCAGAACTGCCTTGCAAGAGTATTGATTGATTGATTGATTGATTGATTGATTGATTAATTGATTGATTGATTGATTGATTGATTGATTGATTGATTGATTGATTGATTGATTGATTGATTGATTGATTGATCGATCGATCGATCGATCGATCGATCGATCGATCGATCGATCGATCGTTTGATTAATTGATTGATTGATTGATTGATTGATTGATTGATTGATTGATTGATTGATTGATTGATTGATTGATTGATTGATTGATTGATTGATTGATTGATTGATTGATTGATCGATCGATCGAATGATTGATTGATCGATTGATCGATTGATCGATTGATCGATTGATTGATTGATTGATTGATTGATTGATTGATTGATTGATTGATTGATTGATTGATTGATTGATTGATTGATTGACTGATTGACTGATTGATTGATTGATTGATTGATTGATTGATTGATTGATTGATTGATTGATTGATTGATTGATTGATTGATTGATTGATTGATTGATATTTAAATAATTAATGGATGTTGTACTGCTAGTCATCGCTAGTAATCCAAATCATAAGTGAAACCTGGGCGTTGATAGATGATGAAGCTCGCATATATATTTTGTTTTGTCTGCATAGACAAAAATCTATGCAGACGTATGCGGCATTAAAATAAATACGGTAATACATTTGTTATATAGGCCTACTGTAAATTATGATAAAAAGACCAGATAAAGATGTAAAACATGCGGACAAAAGAAAAACTTGTTATGGGGAACTTATATGGTAAGTCATCAAATGAAAATGTAAACATAATAAGTAATAGTTATTATATTTAGAAATAACTCGTCTTTTTATTGATCATTAGGAATGATAATTAACCCTTATCCTGCTAAGTAAATTTATTTAAATTTTCAACCACTTGAGTTTGTGTCTCGCTACCGCGATCCACAACCTCAAGCGGTTGAAAATTACTCATATTTGTTCAATTTGGGACCAAACATTTACAATTGTTGATGGTTCAACACTTATTTCATTCCCAATCTCAATGATTTCATCGACTAATAAAGTAGGTTAAAACGAAAATAGTCGTGATCAGCAGGATAAGGGTTAATAACATTAAGACAGATAATGCGTGTATTATGGTGATGCCTGTTTGAGTAGCTGTGCAGTGGGTGCTGCCTGCCGCCGCTCATGCCGTCACTTCCGGTCTTTAGTATCGTGTGTTTCCGTCGCCACGTCAACTTATCTTGCAAGACACGGTTAATTTGAACATTCGCAAGAAAGAATGCATGTAGGTTTGGTTTCAGCAGCAGCTAAATATACCCTGAAAGTATGATAGATCACAGACGGGTAATGACAGATAACCCGGCAAACACGAGGCGATGAACCAATGCTGGTTCAATGCTGGGCCAGCGTCGTAGACTGCTGTGATACAATTCGTAAACACCAACACATACTACAAGATACATTGTGCCAACACATTGTGTTGACACAATGCTAGTCCAATGTCACACAAGCTGGCCTAGCAATTAGCCAACGTCGCTTTATGCATCGTGTCGAGTTTTACCGCCTCTCTGGCGTTGTACAAGAAGATAGAGATACCCATCTCTACGAGCACAGAATGACTACGTGACAGCTCAGTTATTTTGAGGTTATCAATAGAGCATCTCGGATGGCACACTAATGCAGTTTTCAAATTGCCCGGTGTTTGGCTTAGGCTCCACAGGTTGGCTGAACAAGATGATGGCATCGATATAAACAGCAGGTAGTATAGCCTATTTGACTTCGGTGAGGCCTACCATGAGTAACCTGGGATGTTCTATGGTAGAGAAAGGGCAGATCCGAGAGAGGGGTTCTCTGACCCCTGATTTATCAGCTCGCCTGAGATTTTAATTTGAGTGATTTCCCCTTTTCTGCTTCTTTTGATATAGAAATGTCGTCTGTGATAATATATTTAATTATAAGCTTGTTCGCACCTTCAGCGCTCACCTCTTTATATGTATATGTCATATTTATATCTGACATTTTTCCACCCTGGATCCGCCCCTGGTTAATCCTTGAAGCGCTGAAATATTTTTTATATAAACCAAGATATTTTTTGTCAATTTAAAATGTTTTATTTAGCTCTGTCATATTTTGACGTCTAGCGAAAACCAAAAAAATATTCATTCTATTTTGATTTATCAGGCAATACTTTTTAAATTCGTGATTGTCTTTGTATTCAACAAAGTCGTGTAACCATCCTATTGCGATGCGTTCTAAATCTACTAGCTCGCAGTATGATTAATATTATACTTTAAATCTCAAGCACGTGACATTAATTACACAACATACAGCAGACGTTGGTCTAGTGTTGCTTTAATGTTGGGCCACTAGTGCCAGTTATTTTCATCACCAAAGCAGGCATATGGTCTATGTTAAATAAATTGGCTGCTAGACAATTGATTATCTTCTCAAGCAGATAATTATCACCCCAATAACTGATCTTAGGAGGCAAAATTCAGGTCACACCAAATTAAGATGTCACACCAAATTAATACAACCTTGGTAGCACTAGAACTATTCTGTATGATCCAGATCTCATGGTCGAACGGTTATTACTCAGAGTAAACAAGTGTACTGTAATGAAATATAATAAATCGTCTCCTTGGATATGAAAGGGTGTATCTGCCACTCAAAGTGGCTGATACACCCTTTTATATCCAAGGGAACTAAATGTGAGCATGTAAAAACTCACAAACATGTCACATAGTAGCTTTCAGATATTAAAAAATGCTAACTTATGTATTAATCTGTGCGTGTTGGTCCCAGTTTAGTTTGATTAAAACAAATTCCACCAAGTGACATTTTCAAACTAAACTGAAGTGACTTTTGATGTTACACAAGACTTTTGATGTTATACCACACCTCACTTCAAGCAGCTCCCTGCTCCCATTATTTACCACTACTTGATGATCTATTCTAATCGACCACTTTCAGGTATATCTGTCTCCACCGACATATTCCTGATTATGGTTACGGGCTTTGATCGTGTCTAGATAGTGAAATCATCTGTTACTGACTATTGTATTACGACAACGTGATAACGAAAGCTCAACAAACGTACATAATATCGACACCGTGATATGTCTCTGGTATTTAATTTCGCGCTCGCCTGTGGTTTTAAGTATATTTTTTGTATATGGATGACCTTCCCTAGATCCTCGCCTGATTACTCCTATGTTTAAAAAATCATTAAGCTACTTTTTATTCATAAGTAAAATATATATAAAACTGTTAACAACTTTTAAACTAATCCCACAGAAACACACACTGCTGATTATTTGTTGTCAAAAGATCCTGGTGGCCTGTTTTTTCTTTTATCTGCTTTGTAGTCACACGTCATCAACAGCAAGTGAATGATTGAAACCACATAATTATCATTATAAATAGTGATAATGACATCAAAAAAGACAAGTAGTTTAAACACCGTTACATGTATTATTTGTTGATAATTTCATCTACAGATCTTGGTCGCATCTCTCTGTTTTTCCTGCAGATGACACCACTTGATGGAAAGAATCAGGACAATTTAATTACCGTGGTGCACGTGATAATAATACAAATATTTATTCCTAACTGAAAAATGTAAATGTATGGCTACTACAAAGCAGACATTTGAATAACAATAAAGAAGTCAAGCAGTGAAAAATAAAGATAACTTATGGCATGATAAATATCAAAATATCAATATTGCTCGCAATAAATGCAGTAATAAAAGTGGCAATGATTGAGGATGCCTAGTAGGGTTAATATAGGTTTGACCAGGAGTGACCATAGCTGACCATCCAGATGAAAGCCCAGGGCTCTGCTAGATTACATCTCAGTCCTTGACACGGTATTAGATTTACGCTGGTCAAGATGGCAAAGCTATAATTTGATCCCATTTTGTGTTCTGGTACACTGCTCTGCAAAGCCAAAAAGCATTAACTGCTTAATTGAAAAGTAGTCAGTTAATGCCTTTTGGCCGACACGTCATTACTATACCCGTCGACCAGTATCCACACTGCCGAATAATCCAAAAGGCCAAGATAATTTTGAGATTCAGCTACTTTAAACAGGAGCACTGACAATATTATTATTTTCCAGATTATTGATCATCCCAGAGGGACTAAGGAATGTTAAAGCTATTAGTCTGGGAGCAGGTGAAAGGAGTGATGGTGGGGGCCGGGGAACCCAGGAGAGAGGCTTGACAACCAAATTGGATGCTCCGCTTATTCCATCTTCCCCATCTAACACTTCAATAGCCAACGGTAGCTCTTAACCCTTTAACCGCCGGTGCCACATATATTCGGGTTTTCCTTTTTTTTATTAGCACATTAACTACCACATTTTAAATATGTTAAAGATAAAATGTGACATCAACCAGCAAAATTTAAAAACAGTTGACCGCCATTTTGTCAAATCTGAATAATTTTCACTCACTTAAAGTTGTGGATCGCGTCAGCAAGACACAACTTCAAGTGGGTGAAAATTCAAATTGAATAATTTGGCGGTAAAAGGGTTAACCCTTATCTTGCTGATCACGACTATTGTCGTTTTTAAATTATTTCATTTGTCGCTTAAATCACTGATATTGGGAACGAAATGTGTGTTTAAACATCAGGATTTATCTCAAATTAAACGAATATCAGTAATTTTCACCCACTTGAAGTTGTGGATCGCGGTAGCGAGACACAACTTCAAGTGGGTGAGAATTTAAATAAATTAATTTTGCAGGATAAGGGTTAAGCTGAATATAATGTCTAAACCTAAGTCTATCGATCACCTCAAGAGTTGGTGTCGCAGGTTTTCCATGAAGAAGTCGACTTGATAAAGTTATGATATGCGGTCTAAATTTATGGCCAACAGCTTGAAGAGATTATGAACGTTCATCATTAGAACACCACTTAGCACTATTAAATTGCCTTCCAAACTGCTGTATATTTTCCATGTGACTAACAGGCTGTCAACAGCCAGCCATTTTGCTCACAGCAAACACTGCCGACAGTTGTAGGCATGTGAAATTTTCTGTGTAAAACAATATATCGCTTTTTTCGTTTATTATGATCAGATTTTATATACACGAATTTTATATATCCGAATTCAAATACGACATTTTTACAAATAAAACTACGAACTATGAATTGGAACTATGGTGACCTTTTTACACACTAGGGGGCCTAGCTCAAAATCTGTCTGGGTAGCAAACCCATATTGGAGCTGTTTGTGAAAAGGTACAGTCCAGGCTTCATTATGATATGCGGCACTAGATAGGGGGGGGGGGGGGGGGAAGGACAGAAAGAAGTAAAATCGGCCCGGTGGGACTGGTATTTGGGGTGGTGAGACTATGAGTATGCAGAAGGCTTTTCAGGTTTACTGGGTTAACTTGACATAATCCGACTGTTTAATAAAAAAAAATGGGACTTTAAATCTATATTAAATGTATGTTTATCGTCTCTATAATGAAATAAATTCCACAATTATGATTAGAAAGTAGGTAGGATAACTTTATTATAATAACATATGCAGTCATCAGTGGGTACATGTACATACGTTTAGCTCACTAAAAGAAGTATGGTGAGAAGTAGTATATTAACATTGAAAATACAGCTATAACCTTGTAACAAAAATGAAATGAAATGAAATGAATCGGGCTTTAGGCCACCTTTGTGCACAAATAGGCTAAACTGGGCCAGGAGAACCTCCTGAGGATGGTGAGATGATTGAGATGACACTGTCCTCCAGACACAGGATTCGAAATTCGAGCCCTGGCGGTCTGAGGCCGAGCACGCTACCTCTCGGTCACGGAGGCTCCCCACAATACTAACTTTCACACGTGGATGGGGAAGAAACAATTTTGTTTCTTTCAAACCGCCGAGACCGGGAACCGAGCCCCGGACTCTGGCGTGAAAGGCAGCGGTGCTAACCACTACCCTAGGGCCCCCGCCCTATAACCTTGTAACAGTAATTCAAATTATTTCTATGACTACACTGAGTGATTGATTAATTCATGATCGACCTGTGGACATAGGTATACATATTCATGTTGAATACTTACGAAATAATTAGTTGTTCGCAAAAAATAGCAGGTTGATAGTGACTTCTGAAGCATACAAATAAAATATTCTTGTAATAATTTGAAGCAAAATAACGGACATAATGTATATTTATTGCGACAATATGCCACTCATCTTGACATTCATATATATATAGCCTAAGCAGGGGCGGATCTACAAAATAATGTGACAGGGTTCCAATTTAAGTTAAGACACGTGATAGTCTAGCTTCCAAAGGATTAGTAAATAATACATGTGATACACTAGCATCAGAAGTTTGATATAGAAGAAATATGGCTTAGTCCACAAATACATGAGCCACACGATACTCTCGACTAGAGGGTTAATACATGTGCTACTTTAGTTTGCAGAGGGTTTATAAATGATACTCATGGCATCAGAAGGCTAACATAAAATACATATTATAGACTAACTAATACATGATACACGCGATAAGATCAAAATGCTAATATAGAATACATATAATAATCTAATCAACAGCGGGGTAATGCATGAAATACGTGATACTATCGACTTCCTGGACCCCAGAGGGTTAATACATGTTATACTCTAGTCCACAAAAGCTTAATAAAAAAGGCATGTGATACTCTAGCATCAGAAGGTTAATATTTAGAAAATATGGTAGTATAGTTCACAGAGGGAAATAGTTGGGACACGTGATAATTTCAAAGGGTTAATACTACATTTCAATATAATTCTCTAGACCACAGATGATTAATACACGCGATAGCAAAGTCAACAGAGGGTTAATAAATAAGACATGTGATACTATCGACTCTCTGGACTTGAAAGGGTTAATACATATAATACTCTAGCCTATAAAGAGTTAATAAATAACAAATGATAATGTGATGCTCTAGGCATCAGTGGGTTAAAATAAGATAAACATGATAGTGTAGTCCACAGATGATTAATATATTAGAAACATGATACTTTAGACCACAGAGGGTTATTACATGTGAGAGTCTAGACCACAGAGGCTTAATAAGTAAGACATGTGATACTCTAGGCATCAGAGGGTTAATATTGATGCGATACTCTAGAATGGAGAGAGCTAATAAATAGACCCTAACAACACATAAGGGTCTCAGCATCATGTAGGCTAAGGGGTTTCAGCAGCAGCAGAATGTGGGGGTCTAAGCAGCAGCAAAATGTGGGGGTCTAAGCAGCACCAGAATGTGGGGGTCTAAGCAGCACCAGAATGTGGGGGTCTCAGAAGCACCAGAATGTGGGGGTCTCAGCAGTACCAGAACGTGGGGGTCTCAGCAGCACCAGAATGTGGGGGTCTCAGCAGCACCAGAATGTGGGACTGGGGGTCTTAATAGCACCAGAATGTGGGGGTCTCAGCAGCACTAGAATGTGGGGGTCTCAGCAGCACCAAAATGTGGGGGTCTCAGCAGCACCAGAATGTGGGGGTCTCAGCAGCACTAGAATGTGGGGGTCTCAGCAGCACCAGAATGTGGGGGTCTCAGCAGCATCAGAATGTGGGGGGTCTCAGCCGCACTGAAATTTTCCAAAGTGTGCTATTGCCCCCTTTAGATAGGCAGCCAACGATCGCTATGACGTTAACCCTTTAACCGCCGGTGCCGTCCATATTCGTTTTTTACATTTTTATAGCACATTACATATCAGCTTTTAAACATGTTAAAGATAAAAAGTGACATTAATCATCAAGATTTAAAATTTGTTGACCCTCATTTTGTCAAATCTGAATAATTTTCACTCACTTCGAGTGGGTGAAAATATAAATTGAATAATTTGGCGGCTAAAGGGTTAACCCTTAATGCGTTGAAATATTTGTATATAAAACAAGCTACCAAAGAGGTTTTTTCAATTTGAAATCATACATGGCTTAGTTGGCTCTTTCCGCTTTGAATACCTGTTATGGGTCCACGACCATTTTATATAGTTTACTCTTCCAGCGCGGGGACCGACTTTAGACGTCATAGCTGACGACTAAGGACGTCAGATTCGAATGTCTAAAATCGGTCCCCGCACTGAAAAGGCTTAACACTATTTTTACTTACTTGGTAATTTGAGATACCGAGCAGCTAGTTGCGCAAATCAATGGACATGGTGGAAGCTATACAAAGCGTGTTTAATGTGACATTGACATTTTTTTTACGGTCAACACGACTTGTACAATTAGTAGGCATACATTGATAGTATATTGATAGTGTATATTAAAAGTAATTTATTATTTTTATGTACCTTTCATATGATTCATGTACAATCAGCATGATTTTTGGAGACTTCAAACTAGTAAAATTTGGCTAAGCCACAGGCAAAAAAACATATATGTTGATCACAACCCAATTCAAACCGTTCCAATGAGTCGAATGGTAAATGTGCAAAATAGCATTTCCACACTGTTAATGACGGTTATATACTAGCACCATATGATATTAACATTTCCAAGAATTGTTTTACTATTTCCCAGTCCGCTTAATTAGCATGGAAATCCCCATATTGTGGGTGTGTATAATTAAACGCAGAATTTACATGTAAGGCTCTGCGAGGAGAGACCGGAATGTCATCCACAGTTTTTTAACTATAATCTCTCTTAAGACTGTGTCGGTGTCACAAGATACTATTGTGAACATGTCGAAGCTTAGAACACAAGATCAGTAAGGGGAGAGCAAGGGATAGCTAGGTAGGCAGGCAGGCAGGCAGGCAGGCAGGCTGCAGGACGGCAGGCCGGTGGGCAGGCAGGCAGGCACTTCTCAGTGATTTATATCCGTTAAGATAAACTGATTTAAAAATGGTATGTATGTCAACTGGTCACAGTCTTTCCGCACGATTTTACTTGTCAGAACTGTATTTGTGTTATAAGAATGTCGCCCATGCCATGTACCCATATCATATGCTACTGGTTGCTATGACGAAGTTCCCGCGGCATTCTTACCACATTCTCCTGGAAGATTATCTGCACTTTGCGGAAATGCAATGTCTGCTTCCCAGAGAAGCAGACATTGCACCTTCAATAGACTGCTCCATCCTGCCATTGTCTCTCAATAACTGCGGAGGTGGGCATTGTTGATTGTCCCTACTAACCGGCATCGCCATGAAACTATGTTCTCTATATTAAGGGGACCCTAGTGGAGAACACATAGTTTCATAGGGATACCAATTTGGTAAAGTGAACAGGTCATGAGAAAATAGTTGGCATGATGGTAGCATGGCTAATCGTAATGCTTTCCACATGTTGGTGCTTGTATACCGTCTAAAATGTCTCCGATTTATATCGTTATATAAACATTTGACTTCATAATAGCCCACATTGTAAGCTTAGTAATTTTATCCAGCGAAAATATCATTCACATACCCTATTTGTCCCTAATATATTTTAAATCTAAAGGCACAGTTACTCATACATGTACACACTCACGCACGACCAACGCATTGGAAAAAAATATTAGTGCATTGTCGTTCGCTGGATGGGCATTCAAATTTGTTACCGACTTTCCAAGGGCGTTGCAACAACGCTGCGCTCGTACTGTGTGCGTCAAGCTATGCACATAGTCATGAGTGAGTAAAGTATGTAAACAGCGGCTGTTTTCGTCATATTATGTGTTTTGTTCGCATAACGATGGCGGTTTATAAGATGTGTGTGGCAAGTAGATTCCATTCACACACAAAAACGTGCCTTAAAGTAAGACATTCACCCTAAAAACCTTGTCCTAACTACACCCTTTCAATATGTTGTTACCTAATAAACTAACTAAGAACAATGTTTTGTAATATAAAAAAATTGAGCGTAAATGCTGTCCCAGAGTTTTGTGTCACCTATGTTACCAGTGACAAAATATCAGGAACAATGCTTTGTAGTATAAAAGCAGTGCCAGTTGTCCCTGGGGATGCCGAGGTTTATTTGAAGAAGAAAATTATACTATTTTTTTTTTATATATTCAACTAAAGTCGCAATTACCTGTCGTCATTTTACATTGGTCACTTCTACTACCCAGTATTCTATTCACTGGAAGAACATGAATGCTGCGCTTGTTTCAAATATGTATATGAGCTTGTGCCAAAGCAGCAAGAACATAATGCTGTGTACGAAGATAAAACAAAATGTAGTAGAATGACGACAACAACTGTACAAATTGTCATTTCTGTTACCGTCACTCCTGTTACAAAACCAAGTAATAAAAGTGACACCAAAATGAAATTTCTAATATACATGTAGTCACTTCTGTTATCAGGTTATCTCTTTCAAATATAGTTATAAAAGTCTTATCTAAAAGGCTACTGAATATACAAATATGCGAGGTATTTCTAGGCTAATGCTAGATTGGTATTTAAAATGTGGTGAATTAACAAAAAAAAAATCTTTATTGGAAAAGTACATTATATTCATACATCATAGATGTCACTTATGTTACAGAACCCGTCTATTCTGTTGCTTTCATTATTTGTCTTTAATTAGTTGGAGAAAAAGGTATAATCTAATAAACTGTTAAATGTTAAAGATAATGCACAGACAGATATTTAGAAGATATACCACTACAAATGTTTAGATCAATAATACATTATTCTCACTATTCAGTGTAAATTATCAATTCTGTTACTAAACCTTGTCACTTCTGTTATCTAGAGCCATTTCACTTCTGTTATACGAACCAATTTTGTCACTTAATAACAAAAAATATGTTCCAACATATGTTTAAACCACCTCTAGATGATTCAAGTGGATTGCGTTACATAATAAAAAGTGTTAATATAAATATTTATAAATTATAAAGCATTGTAGCTATGTCAAAAGTCACAATATCTGCTAATTTTTATGGAGCTGTATTCGGGTCAAAACTGTCAGGAAGTCATTTGACGCAAACTCTCGTTCTGATTTAATGACATACGTTTTAATTGACGCATTTGTAATGTTGCGTACCTCATCTTAATCGACACACTTGTGGACTTCTTTAGTTGCATAAGTTAATTGAGCCGTAATCTCATTTTAATTGACATGCCTGTAGTCTGCTTTACGGCTATACAAGTTAATTGAACGCGTCCCGTTCTTCTTGACTGTCTAACGTTCAACTGCGATTGGCATTGCTGTTGACGGGGAATCATGTTAGTTGAGTAATCTGTGTTTTAGCCGACTAAGAACGAACGCGCATCCAATTTAGCGCAGTGTTTACAGCTCTACATAAAACACGTGGAGATAACTTGGCCTTAATGTGATCTGTCCCAAGGTCACATTCTGGCCAATAATAATTATGGGGTTCGACACGTGGTTTACACTTGTTCCTCGCCGGCAACAGCGCCATCTGGAGAGTGGAGGAGAATTATGGTCTGTCAACAAGGTAAATAATCATAGACATTATATAGATTAACGGTCAGTGTAAATAATGCTCAACAACAAAATGATGTATATCTGTAGCCCTGCGGAGCAGGTCACCACAGACAGCTGCGGAATTAGCTCGCAGCGGGTCGATAAGATTCTATTCTATTCTATTCTATTGTATTCTATTCTATTCTATTCTATTTTATTATATTAATGTTTATTTATTGATGCCATTATTCAGTTGTTACATACATTGATCACTGTTTCTAATATTGTTGTAAAATAGGCAATCTCATGGATTATACCCACCCTCACCGTCATTTCGGCCCATTTTCACAGAACGACGTGCTTTCAATGGACTTTTAACATTTAAAATCCCCTATTATCGACAGTTGGGTATAAACCAGGAGATAATCACTAAATCAGATAGACGTAAAATATATGTTATGGTTAATATAAATGACATAAATAACATTATGATTATTATTCGTAATATATTAAACGTAGACTAAACAGATATAGTAGTAGTGCATCTGTCAAGCTTAATTAGACTAATATCTATTTTCGCCCACCACCACAACCAGCATCACAGTATCTTTTTTTCGGTATTTTATACTATAAAGTTTACCTCCGAAAAATGTCTGCTAGATTATGTGTGTACAATACTCTGGGTGGCTTAAAGCTGAGTACAATAAAAACTATAGGGCCCACCGGTAGATCTACTCAGCTACTGGAACCACATTATTTAGCCTTTTTTGTACTCTAGCGGCGTAGCGCATTACCCGGTATTGTAGGTGATCTTCTAATTCAGCAATTATCTATCTATAGGCTATAATGGGCCAATTTTTATATAATTTTGTTTCTGGTGTCGGTATCAACTCATACAAGAAACAGGTCAACACTTTTTAGAGCATGTAAAATAAAATATATGACGTCTCTATAAAGTCATGTTTTTTTCTCACTTTTTCAGAAAAACTTGAAAAATTTAAAATTGTAGGGCCTACATCTTTTTAACCATTATAGATACTATAAAAATTATATAAAGCTATAAAATTGGTCGGGTAATCAAATCAAATCAAATCACAGTTGAGCGTCAGACAGTCAAGAAGAACGGGACGCGTTCAATTAACTTGCATAGCCGTAAAGAAGACTGCAGGCATGTCAATTAAAATGAGATTACGGCTCAATTAACTTATGCGACTGAGGAAGACCACAAGTGTGTCGATTAAGATGAGGTACGCAACATTACAAATGCGTCAATTAAAACGTATGTCATTAAAGAAGAACGAGAGTTTGCGTCGAATGACTTACTGACAGTTTTGACCCGAATACAGCTCCATAAATTTTAAAATGTTGAATTTGTGCAATGGCCCATGTACACATCCAGCACATTCCACGATTCGTCCAGGAACGAGTGGCGAATGCTGACGCATGCCCAGTGAATGATTATATAGGGTAAAGAGGGTAGTATGAGCACCATAATCTTACCCATTGTGTGCAAATAAATGAAGTAATCTTACTCAAATTAGATCTGATCGAATGTTTGTACAATGATGCAGTAACTCATAATATTAAATATTTTTTTCAAATATAATTCAATTAAAGCAAAAAATATAATTTCTAAAACAGGTTCATATTACCCATGTGTGTGGGAAGTATGAACATATGTTGTGTGTGAATATGAGCATGCATAATTAATTAACATTTGACAATTGTACAGTATGAGCACTTGGCCATAAAGAAGAACATTTTTCATAGGGTTCATTTAAGGGTGATATTTATGCTTAGTTTTTGAGTGCCAAATGACGTTATGTGACATTAATGTACCTTGATATGATCCGAATGCTATTAAGGTGCAAGATAGTGTTTTTTTCGTTACATGTATAAGTGATTGGGAGTAGGGCATAGTCCCGGCTTCTGGCTTCCTTCTGTCGCGATATTGCCTCACTGTGCAATATGATTTGTGGACGTACGTACAATTCAGATGTGATTGTAGTTTTTAATAGAACATCCCAAAAACTTGTTGTCATAATTGGACTATTTTTTTCCAGAAAAACTTTATAAAAGCTGAAGGATGCTTATGTCTGTGTCATGACACCACTGTGGGATTATATTCCGGTCGACTTGGGAAATAAAAATTACCATTGTAAGAAAAAAAATGCGGAATTGAAAACAATTGATTATACGTTTATTCCGCACTCATTTTATTGGTGTTTGGTAACCTTATATACGAGGTGGGTCATTGATATGATACAGCTTCAGCTTGCATTCTCGGCATCTAGAATGTAGAAACCAGTTAATTTATGTGGGTTATGCTTTGATGGACATTCTCATTACACCTGCCTAATTGTATTAGCCTAACCTCCCACGCACACCAACCCTTTTCTAATCTCTCAATTCGTCTTTCAATGTAAATTGCCAGAAAGCGTTGCATATCTTTAGCCAGGAAATATCATGTGCATTTGTATTCAAATGACTGAGGTGGAATAAATTGTGGGCCGCATAAATGTGTGGCTCGCTGCAGCGAGCCACACATTTATGCGGCCCACAATTTAACACCGTGGACTCGCCACACGTAAATCACATTAGGAGAGATTGTGTAATCAGAAAATGAGGGGAAGCAGGCGTCCCCTCTGATCCTCAATTTAAATTAGCGTTTCAGGACAGGATAATAGTCTGATGCTTGTAACTAGTATATTATATGAGTCTTTTGCATATTGTTCAAACGAAACATAACAATCTTCCATATATTGTGGACGCTCGGTCTGATATTCAAGTTTAACAAAATGGATAATCTAAATCTTAGTAGGTTAGAAATATTGTTTTTAAGCAAAGCGAGTCCCATACACATTTCTTACAAACTAAAAAGAAGAAACGAATACGATGTAATAGGCATTCACTAAAACGTCAGTAAGCCCCATTGCTATCGTGGATGTACTGCCCTGGTGTACCACATGTTTTAATATCACTGATGAACATGATGAATATATATCACGAATTTGAATGTAGCGTGGGCTAAAGTCATGGTCCGCTGTAACGTTAGAAAAAAGATCCTGCAAAAGTGTGAACAAATTAAATATCCAGTGCTCCGGTATATATCGCCTACAGCTGACTCTGCAGTATTATTTTTTTATAATGAACATAGAACCCATTGATTATTCTAATAATAATATGTAAATGCTGCGGTGCTGTTGATATTCAAATTGTGCACATGCTGATCCGGTGAGTAAACAGTGTGGGCGCGCAATGCAGTGGCACGCATGCACAGCATTGTCAACGTTTACAGGAGTGGGGTACGCCTCAATGTAAATATTATGTTCAGTGAAGCACAACGACCCAACTGCTTTAATTATTTAAGGGGTGAATTTATATTAAATATTTTTCAAGCTATGAAGCGTGTGTGCCACTATATGGAAACTAGCATTGATCGAGAATGGAAACTAGCATTGATTATTATTGTCAGGTTACAAATAGAATGCAAATACAAAAATCAAGTATAGGCTATCAGCTAATTAGGAATAAAATGCACACGAAAAATGACAAGTCTAGTTGTCAGGTTACTATCAGCTCATTATTAGTAAAAAGAAAAACAATAAACGTTTATGTAAGATTGTGGGGATCATTATGATAATTTTGATCAGGGAGGATCGTTATGAGTATTATGAGATCGTTATGAGATCACAAAAATAGCCCATTGCTATAATACATAACAAAAATACATTAAATGCTCACTCTCAAACAAAATAAGCAATATCCTGCAACTCAATTCTTACGATGTTTTTATTCACAGTAAAGATATTGTTTTAATTTTAATTACATATTAAAAAACTGAGTGGTTATAATTTTAAAAGTCAATTTTTATGCAGCATCGATAATACAGTATATATTACAGTTCCGTGTATGCGGTAGTAAATAAATTCCCCTACTATAGGATCTGCCGAGATTAAGGGGAACAAGCCTTTCATTATTTACAGCAATAACTTCCCAGGGGGAGATGTGGACGGGCATGTGGTGTATGGGGAATCAGGCGGATCGAGTGTGTGTAAACGGCGATTGATTACTGACACAAGCAGGCACTTAATGCTACAAATGAACAGCGTAATGAGCTAGCCCATCAACGGTCTGTGTCCCGAGCTAGTTAGCATCATTATTGCATTAGGAGAACGCAAAACGTCCCGACGTTTCCCTTTTATAATTAGAATTAAAATTGCATGTTTTCAGTCAGATATTTTTGAAACCATAGCCGTACTTGTGCAAACCGAATCTCTAATTACACTCCATTTTATTTTTATTTATTGATTTAAAAACATATATTTGATTGTAATTGTTTTAGCCCTTTAACCGCCGGTGCCGCCCATATTCGTTTTTTACATTTTTTATTACCACATTACATATCAGCTTTTAAACATATTAAAGATAAAAAGTGACATTCATCAGCAAAATTTGAAATTTGTTGACCTCCATTTCGTCAAATCTGAATAATTTTCACTCACTTGAAGTTGTGGATTGCGTCAGCGAGACACAACTTCAAGTGAGTGAGAATTCTAATTGAATAATTTGGCGGCTAAAGGGTTAAGGTTTTCGTAATTGTACTATTTTGGTTGACTGGCTGTGTATACATACACGTACATTATTTATATTTTTATTAATAACTGTGCTGTGCCATATTCCAGCGTCGGGTAGGCCTAATGCATTTCTTAATAGCGTCCCGGAAAAGACGAGACATCGAACCAATGCTGGGTTGTTGTTGGGCCACCGTCTACGACGCTTTCCCAACTTCAACCCCAGCATCGGTTCAACGTTTCGTGTTTCTTGAGACGTAACAGTGGAACTCTGGGGGTTGTCATTTATTATCCATTGCAGCATGTCTGGGTCACATTGACAGTCAATAAGCAGCGTCCCCAGACCTTACTGTTGACACTTACCCTCGTAGCTTGCGTGTTATTACTCATGTGCGTGCCAGACTCTGCACCTCTCGAACCCTTCATGCAAATAAAGATCATTTTTATGCTCGGATCCGTAGCTTATTACGGATACATGTAGCCTACAGCAGCCTGATGTTATTTTCTTACAATGCACATGATCCAGCATCTTAAGTGATGATCATGTTCTTCAATGAGTCGCCATCAGGCCTGGTCACCATTCAATCGAAGGCCAGTAATATACAATCGACATACAAACACATATCTTATAATATGGGCTTATACAGCCCAGATACAAACATTCTTAAATATGGGCTGATACATCCGATATAAGCACCAATAATATAATATGGGCTGATACAGCCCATATATACAAACACTAATAATATAATATGGGCTGATACATAATACATAATAGGGGCTGATACCATGACTGATACAGCCCACAGGTAAATGGATGAATAAATCACTAAAACAACTTAATTAAGCCCTTTATCCTGTTCGCGGTGATAGCAACAAGGAAAGTTTGGTCCACGACGAAATCTTGTGAGTTAATTTTATTGGTTGGTACCACCAGCTGTGACTACTGTCCTCACCTCGTGTGGCTTATCCCGAGGTGGAGGTTTACTGACAGTATAATGAGCCATGAGGAAATTCCGGGGTTCTGTAGTGGCCCAAGGAGGGGTTACCGGGGACTGGAGGGTACTTTTTCAACTATCGTCCATGGGTGGAGGAGGGGGGGGGGGTAACTGGAACAACCTAGACAGCCCGTGATCCAGAAAAAACTATAACAGGCCTATATATCGGTTGATACAGTCCAATCATAAACACCAACAATATATAACCGGCTGATACAGCCCACGCATGTCCAACAAACACGCAACGTTGACCTAATGTTGGTTTAAGATTGGCTCGTCGTCTGCGATGTCGGCCTGGCATTAAACCAATGTTGGTTCAGAGTCTCATGTTTACCGGGTAAACGCCAACGATATACTACGGGCTAAATTAAATATTAATAATGTTTCATTTGCAATTATGTGTGGGCCATATTTAATATGGCCTACACATAATTACCAATGAAACATTAATAATATCGTGTGAACTGTATCAGGTCACAAGCAGACACCAATAGGTTTTATCTCATACTAACGTTTGTTTGGCACCCTGGTAATGCGGTTTTGATGATTTGTTGAATATATGAGTGTTCAAGACATGCTCGACCGTATTTCCCGTGGGGATTTTCATCCGCCTGCACGAGACGTTGACGCCAGGTTGGCTTTATAATGGCCGTCGTCGCAAACAGTTGACCAATATATTTCACAAGTAAGCATATATACTGCCTTTTGGAGCAGTATACATGTTCAGACAGTAGCTATTCTTATCCTCACTTAAATGGGATCAACACTTGTGCGGAATATCGCAATAATAAGCAATAATAAACAGAAAAGTGCAATTAATTCCATAACATCTATTTAAAGACGCAGGATAAGCCGGAATGATGATATCGTTTCCACTGGGACTGATGACAATCTATCAAGCAACGAGGAGTGAAATATGACATTAAACATATTAAGCGGATCAGATAACGTTCGGGGCTACTGCTTGAATTCAAATAAGAATATTGCGCGTTAACTAACAATAAAATATTAACTTCACAGAGCTTTTGCATAGACTAGAAACCTTTTTTTTCACTATTTCACAGCCATACAATTAGCCTGTCAGGACTAAGTTAAACAGTTTGCAGTCGTTAATTCATCAACACAAAATAATTGCAAATAAAATAATATTTATTATGTGCTCACGAAATAATAGCAAAAATATATTATTTATTTAAAGATGTGAGCACGAAATAAATATTATTTGCTGTGCTACGAAATAATTATTATTTGCTGTGCTCTTATTTCAAAAAGGTAATATATATGGGCCTTGTGGGCTACTGTAGTTGTTTAAAATCACAGGGATAATTAGTTTTTTAAGGAAATGGTTTACGCATAAGCGCAATTTTATTTACCTATACTGCAATATATAAATAGTATTATGCCACCCTTGCAGCCAGCTTGAGATGCAATATCAATACTGGGTACGCCTCAGTTGTGGTTATCCAGCATTGAGAACCTGTGGTAATTCGGCATAGCCTTTGGACGATTGATAGAGTTCTATTTTAGTTTATGTTTTCATAAAAAAAAGAGTTAGTGTTTAATAAATTGTATGATTTGAGGTTGATATGCAGATATTATTACTTTAATTGCACAAGCAATTAATTTAATCAGGATCGAGTAGATGAAAGCTGTAATAACATAAATATTCCAACATTGCAAAGTGTAATTTCCTATAGAAAACAAGAGACGGTGACCCAATGCTGGCTAGATATTGGACCAACGTCTGCGACGCTGGTCCAATATCTAGCCAGCATTGGGTCACCATCTCGGGTTCGCTGGGAGCCTTCGTTATCTTGATAGGACAGTAAATCATAAGGACAAATGACCACCTGGCTGTGGACACTGATCTCATCATGCAGAAATCAATACGATATTAACAAGATGAATGGCATCGACTCACACCCGCAGTTTACGTATGTAAACAAATGAAGCTCAAATAACCTAAAATAACCATGATTTGACGATATTTGCACGCGATTTTTTTTGCTGTTTAAAACATGATTAAATTGCATGCTTTATCGTAGATGGGATAGGTTGATCAGTTTACTTTACAATTAATATTGTTGTTGCTATGTCTAAATGTTATTTTAGCAAATTAAATCCATATACACGAAGACGTTAACATATCAGAATTAAATCGTAGATAGTTGACAAGAGAAGCATACAAAGTCTTTGTGGATCCATTTATCGGTTGAAAATGTTCTCTTACAAGTGACGCACACGTTACCGGGGGACCTTTATTATTTGACGCAATAATCCAATTTCTGGAATACAGATAGCAGGGTAAGCTACAAATGGAAGACAATCGTATTAGGTGGAGTGGTGAAGCTTTCAGGGTAACGCGCGGGATGCTGGAGGGCAATAGAACATATAATAGACGGCCAACAATGAGCATCCACTGTAACAACAGCGTGATCACACAGGGATTATGTGAGGAGGAGGACATGGCTGTCAGAGCTGCTCACCCAATCCCAGCAAATATCAGACGCTCACCCAATCCCAGCAAATACCAGATGCTCACCCAATCCCAGCAAATACCAGACGCTCACACAATCCAAGCAAATCCCACACGCTCACACAATCCCTGCAAATACCAGACGCTCAACCAAACCCAGCAAATCCCAGACGCTCATCCCCAGCAAATACCAGACGCACACCCAATCCCAGCAAATACCACACGCTCACCCAATCCCAGCAAATAACGGACGCTCACACAATCCCTGCAAATACCAAACGCCCACCTAATCCCAGCAAATACCATACGCTCACACAATCCCAGCAAATACCAGCCGCTCACACACTCCCTGCAAATACCACACAATCACAAAAAATACCAGACGCTCACACAATCCTAGCAAATACCAGACGCTCACACAATCCCTGCAAATACCACACAATCACACAATCCCAACAAATACCAGACGCTCACCCAATCCTAGCAAATACCAGACGCTCACACAATCCCAGCAAATAACAGACGCTCACACAATCCCAGCAAATACCAGACGCTCACACAATCCCAGCAAATACCAAACGCTCACAAAATCCCAGCAAATACCAGACGCTCACACAATCCCTGCAAATACAACACAATCACACAATCCCGAAAAATACCAGACGCTCACACAATCCCAGCAAATACCAGACGCTCACACAATCCCAGCAAATAACAGACGCTCACACAATCCCAGCAAATAACAGACGCTCACACAATCCCAGCAAATACCAGACGCTCACCCAATCCCAGCAAATATCAGATGCTCACCCAATCCCAGCAAATATCAGATGCTCACCCAATCCCAGCAAATATCAGATGCTCACCCAATCCCAGCAAATATCAGACGCTCACCCAATCCCAGCAAATACCAGATGCTCACCCAATCCCAGCAAATATCAGATGCTCACCCAATCCCAGCAAATATCAGATGCTCACCCAATCCCAGCAAATACCACACAATCACACAATCCCAACAAATACCAGACGCTCACCCAATCCCAGCAAATACCAGACGCTCACCCAATCCCAGCAAATACCAGACGCTCACCCAATCTCTGCAAATATCAGACGCTCACACAATCCAAGCAAATCCCACACGCTCACACAATCCCAGCAAATACCAGACGCTCAACCAAACCCAGCAAATACCAGATGCTCACCCAATCCCAGCAAATACCAGACGCTCACCCAATCCCAGCAAATACCAGACGCTCACCCAATCCCAGCAAATGACAGACGCTCAAACAATCCAAGCAAATACCAGACGCTCACACAATCCCAGCAAATACCAGACGCTCACACAACCCCTGCAAATACCACACAATCACACAGTCCAAACAAATACCAGACGCTCACCCAATCCCAGCAAATAACAGACGCTCACTCAATCCCAGCAAATACCAGACGCTCACACAACCCCTGCAAATACCACACAATCACACAGTCCCAACAAATACCAGACGCTCACCCAATCCCAGCAAATACCAGACGCTCACCCAATCCCAGCAAATACCGGACGATCACACAATCCCTGCAAATATCAGACGCTCACCTAATCCCATCTGCACCAGTCTGGTCTATATTCACGCTGAGCGTAGCTCAAGCCTGGACAACTAGTGTGTACAGGAACTGTATATTAGAGAGGGGTATATCTTAACATGAATATTTATTAGTGCCTGTGAATGACGTCAGCGGTAACCAATCACAATGCGCGGCACAGATTTCCGATACGATCACACCCTGGGTCAGACGATTTGTTTAGGTTGCTTACCAATGTGATTGGTCCGAATATTTTTGTATCTGGGCCGATGACAGTATAACGTGAGGTCATGGGATTGCCTGCCGCAAATTACATGACAGAGTGAAGATGACCCAATCCCAGTAAATACCAGACGCTCACCCAATCCCAGCAAATACCAGACGCTCACCCAATCCCAGCAAATACCAGACGCTCACCCAATCCCAGCAAATACCAGACGCTCACACAATCCCAGCAAATACCAGACGCTCACACAATCCCAGTAAATACCAGACGCTCACCCAATCCCAGCAAATACCTGACGCTCACCCAATCCCAGCAAATACCGGACGCTCACCCAATCCAAGCAAATACCAGGCGCTCACCCAATCCCTGCAAATACCAGACGCTTACCCAACCCCAGCAAATACCAGAAGCTCACACAATCCCAGCAAATGCCAGGCGCTCAATCAATCCCAGCAAATATCACACGCTCACCAAATCCTTGCAAATACCAGACGCTCACCCAATCCCAGCAAATACCAGACGCTCACCCAATCCCAGCAAATACCAGACCCTCACCCAACCCCAGAAAATACGAGACCCTCACACAATCCCAGCAAATACCAGACGCTCACCCAATCCCAGCAAATACCAGATGCTCACCCAAATCCAGAAAAAACCAGACGCTCTTCCAATACCAGCAAATACCAGGAGCTCACCTAATCCATGCAAATACCAGACCCTCACCCAACCCAAGAAAATACCAAACGCTCACACAAACCCAGCAAATACCAGACGCTCACACAATCCCTGCAAATACCAGATGCTCACCCAAACCCAAAAAATACCATACGCTCCTCCAATACCAGCAAATACCAGGAGCTCACCTAATCCATGCAAATACCAGACCCTCACCCAACCCAAGAAAATACCAAACGCTCACACAAACCCAGCAAATACCAGACGCTCACACGATCTCAGGAACTACCACACACTCACCCAATCCTAGCAAATACCAGACGATCACCCAGTCCCAGCAAATACCAGACGCTCACCCAATCCCTGTAAATACCAGACGATCACCCAGTCCCAGCAAATACCAGACACTCAAACGATCCCTGTAAGTACCAGAAGCTCACACAATCCCTGCAAATACCTGACGCTCTCCCAATTCCAGTAAATACCAGAGGCTCACCCATTCATTGCAAATACCAGACGCTCACCCAATCCCTGCAAAAAACAGACGCTCGCACAATCCCAGCAAATACCAGACGCTGACCAAATCCCAGCAAATACCAGACGCTGACCAAATCCCAGCAAATACCAGACGCTCACCCAATCCCAGCAAATATCAGACGCTCACACAATCCCAGCAAATACTAGACGCTCACCCAATCCACGCAAATACCAGACGCTCACCCAATTCCAGCAAAAACCAGACGCTCACACAATCCCAGCAAATACTAGACGCTCACCCAATCCCAGAAAATACCAGAGGCTCACCCAATCCACGCAAATACCAGACGCTCACCCAATTCAAGCAAACACCTGACACTCACCCAATCCCAGCAAATACCAGACGCTCATCCTATCCCTGTAAGTACCAGAAGCTCACCCAATCCCTGCAAATACCAGACGCTCACACAATCCTAGCAAATAACAGACACCCACCCAATCCCAGCAAATACCAGACGCTTACACATTCCCAGCAAATAACAGACACCCACCCAATCCCAGCAAATACCAGACGCTCACACAATCCCAGCAAATAACAGACACCCACCCAATCCCAGAAAATACCAGACGCTTACACAATCCCAGCAAATAACAGACACCCACCCAATCCCAGCAAATACCAGACGCTCACACAATCCCAGCAAATAACAGACACCCACCCAATCCCAGCAAATACCAGAGGCTCACCCAATCCCAGCAAATACCAGACACCCACCCAATCCCAGCAAATACCAGACGCTCACACGATCCCAGCAAATAACAGACACCCACCCAATCCCAGCAAATACCAGACGCTCACACAATCCCAGCAAATAACAGACACCCGCCCAATCCCAGCAAATACCAGACGCTTACACATTCCCAGCAAATAACAGACACCCACCCAATCCCAGCAAATATCAGACGCTCACACAACCCCAGCAAATAACAGACACTCACTCAATCCCAGCAAATACCAGAGGCTCACCCAATCCCAGGAAATACCAGACGCTCTCTCAGAATACAAGACTGGGACAGATTAATGTGATAGGCCCACCTCCGTAATCGTGCTCGGCCTCAGATCATCACTGGTCTGAATTGCGATTATCTGTCGGCCAATGTTGTTCTCTGAATAATCTCACCTTCCTTATATTAGATTATTGTTTTCTGTTTCCTTTAACCCTTTAACGCGGGGATCGTTTTTAGACATCGTAGACGTCATATTCTGGATGTCTAAAGTCGATCCCCGCCCTGTAAAGAGTAAACATGTGTCTAATGACCGTAGATCCATAAGCTAGTTATTCAAATGAAGCGGAAAGAGCTAACTAAGACATTTATGATGATTTCAAATTAAAAAACCCTTTAATCTCCATGGTTTGTACAAACATATTTCAGTGCTTTCAAGGTTAAACCAATGTTTATGTGGCTGAAATATCAGACAACAAGAACAGCTTCCTAAGAACAGCGCTATGAGCGCCTGGGGTATATATTAGGGCTCACATGGGCTCACATATTAGGGCTCACAGTGTTTACACACTGTAACAACAGAGGCAGGCCTATACTTTCAATAATTTTTGGGAGCTGATAATCAAATACTTGCGGAAACTAGGATGTTGGGCCATCAGAATCATTAAAGAGAAGTGCATCATTCACAGATGCGGATTTGAGTTCACTGTTGCACTATGCGCATGTGCCCTACTACACATATAATGTGCTAAATATCAGACGGTTATATGGAGGTGTGCATATATCCCTGTTTTTTTTATTAATAAAGCCTGCGATCGTGTGCACTATATGACTATTTGAAACATTATCATGTAATCTCAAGACCTATTCTAATTGATGCCCCCCACCCCCGCCCCGGCGAATAAATACGGTATTTCATATTGATTCGTATTGTCCTTCGCGTTCCTTCTCAAGCACGGCTCACAATTTGCGTATGGTCATCTAGAACATCTAGTTCGTCAGAGAGTTTGTTGTAGTTGAGCCTTAAAGTAAAATCCTATTATGTAAATGTTTCATTATGTTTCTTTTTCCCGGTGACCCGGATACTAAGGTGTAATGTGGTGAGCTCAAATATGATTCTATATGTCAATTAAAACTCAGGGTAATGCCCACATTATATTGTGAACATTGGGTATCACGACTCAAATTTTATGACAGGTTGGTAAGGGAGTAACATATACATGTTCAAATACACGAAGGAGTGTTTTCTAACCATGTGGATGTCTTCAATACAATAACAAAGAACATTTCGTCGGTGGCCATCTTGAATTTCATTCAAATCCGCCATAATAATGTTCCAATATGGGTTTTTTCCATTCGAATCATTAACCCAGAAAACATAGGTGTAGACACCAGAATTGTGATTCTATTCCAATTGCAACTCGAGACCCAGGATATCAATACTCATTTCTGGATTTTAGGCTGGTAGCTGCACGCAATGTACAAGCTCAGAAACGAAAAGCAATATTCAATAACCATGCATGTCCTCAGTCATATAATACTTTTTTATACAATGTCAGCAAAAAAAATTGGTTTTCAGTATACAATGTATAGACATTGTGATTTTGTAAAAAAGAAATATAGTTATGTCGGCTATTTTCGAGTTTGCCATACAGAAATGCCCTAATATTTCAAATTTGCCTTATGGTATTGCTCCAGTATGTTTTAAGTGATTTCACGCGATTCGTTGACCCCATAAGACATAGGTTTAGACACTAGGATTGTGCTTCTATGTCAATTAGAACTCGATATATTGGTTAAATTGCAACTTAGGATATCAATATTATGTATTTCTGGACGATAACCGCATAATATAGGCCTACAAGATCACGAGAGACACAAAGCTATCCATTATACCCACACCTGTCTTCTTTACTGTAACATTTTAACATGTAAACAAATTTTGTTTTCAATATAAACATTCAAATTTTGTCATAAAATGTTTTCACCAGCTGCCATCCTGAATTTTTCCGAGTTCGCCATATCGGAATGACCCAATATTGTTCTAAGTGGTTTCATTCGATTTTTTTAACCTGAAAACATAGGTGTCTGACACCAAAATTATGATTCTCTGTCATTTAAAAGTGAAAATATTCCCAAAGTTAGATTTTCATGGCGGCCATTTAAAAAAGTGGCTCATATCCATCGCGCCTCAAAGTTATTCCTCGTAACATCGCTAACAACATTCCCAGGAAGCTCTTGATCAAAATGGAGAGTGGTGGGGGGTGCATGGTGATCAATTCTGGTCCATGGACTACCTGTGTCAATTATAAATCAGCATGAATAAGAATAAATTTGCTCAAGTAAAAATGGCGGCCATTTTGAATTTCTAATGATCCTTACTTCAGGTCATATTAAAACCCTTTCCAATCGATTCAGCACCCTGAAAACCCTCCTACTGGACATTTTGAGCATCAAAATTGGCCAACTGGTTCAAAACATATTGACATGTAAGTTTTTCAGGATGACTTCTGGCGGCCATTTTGAAAATCGTTTTCCCGAGTTGCTACCATGATCCAGCATGTTTTTTTACTCCTGGGGTGGTCCCCTAAACGAATTTTAATAGAAACTTAGGGGACCTAAAAATGCACACAGGTCCCCCCTCAGCCATTGGATTACAAGCTGTGGTAGGCATTTTTGCATTTTTGTACTGAAAAGTTACTTTTACCGTTCAAAATCAACCAAGCATTTGAAATTGAACAATAGCGTCTACTGAGCTGGTTCTGATTAAAGGTTTCCCTTAAGGCATTCCCTGAGGGTGGAGACTCTGTAGTGACGTCATCTATTTATAGCCTAGACCTACTAACCAAATGCATCTTGTGTCCATATCCTCCTCACCTATAGGTACGTGCATGTTGTCTGCAGACATTACATCAATATTGTATATTTCCTGCTGGCTTATTTTCCTTGGATTACAGAAGGTTACTATTCACCATTTATTATGCTATACCATTATTTGTTTATTATTTGCGATTTTCATAAATCAGCTCCGAGTTATTATTGTTATCTAACACATATTACAAAACATTAGGTCTATTCAGTCATACCACGTATATTGCCTATATCGGCAAGGATATCAGTAAATATGTTGTTTTCAATAGTATGTGAGGGACAATTCATTTTAAATTATATTCCCAGTATTTCCAGTGTTTTGATGAACTATATTCTCAACTGAACGTGGGTGTGTTTTTGCAGAGCATTTTCATCTGGTGCCTTCTTCTTTTTGTTTGTGAGTTTTCCTCTGGGAACAAGTAGTTAGTGGAGTTAATTACCGCGCGTCAGTGTGCGGACTCTCAATGCGGCAGATAACAAAGCCGGCACAATACATAGCGTGTACCTGTTGTTAGTCGCCACGGGAGAGGATTCTCAAGCATCCACTGGCTTCTTTTTGTTTCTATCTTCACTATCCAGCAAACACAGAACATTTGTCTAACATTCATACGAGGTGAGTCCAGCGTCGGAGACGTTGGGCCGACGCTGAATAAATGTTATACAAAAGTTTTCTGTTTACTGCGTAGCTGCTTCGTAAAGCCAAAAGGTAGTATCTGCCTACTTGTAAAGTAACCAGATGCTGCATTTTGGCTTTGTACTGCAATATAAGTTAATCACAGAAATCACAAGCCGTTGCGCCAATGTTGATTAATTGTTGGCACAGCGTTGCAGATGATGGGTTAACTTTAAATCAGCGTTGGTTCAATGTTTTGCCTTTGCTGGGCTGTACAGGACAGGGAAAAGGCACCACTGTCCCCACATCCAGTCTCCACAAAGCGTTAAGACAATGTTGCGTTAATGCTGGCCCAGTGGGGCAAACAGAGGCCCAACATGAAACCAGCGTCGGCTTAACATCTGGGAGTATTCTGCTACTATTACTATACTTCAAAATACTTTTGACCCACGGATTACCAGTGATGCAGAGAAGAAAACACTATAGAAATCAAAGTAAACACCTTACATAACGGTAATATTATTTTAAACATCTAAATTAGACATAAAAATAACTACTGATTTAGCATTATTTTTTTGAAGTATTATATATATTGCAAATAATAAAAAATGAGTTATGTTATGAATATAATATCAGATGAATAAAAGAACATTTAGATTAGACAATACCAGCAAAAGTGCGATAGATGGAATGTCAAGCACTGTTTTAAAATTAAGAAGACAACATCTTGATTAAACGATCAATCATTATCCTTAGTGAAATATTAGAAACAGTATTTCTCCTGGACAAAGTTTAAATAGCCATCGCCATACCTTTATTTATGAAAAGAGACCACACCCCATCGATACATTAAGAGTTCATTTACCTTCTATTGTTCTGTTTTAAATATTTGAAAAATGTATTGATCAATTATTATGTACGAAATTGTTCTATAAAAGTAAATATGTTTCTGCAAAGGACCGTCTACTGAAATGACATTTCTGAAGTTCATCGGCAGGATTATATCTCATACGAATAGTGATGATTCAATTTAAGAATATTTAAAAACATGAATAGCTTGTTAGAAGATATAATGCTATTATCTAAATTCAGAAAAAATCTAGAGTATCCATTATATCTAAAAAAGATTCTAAGCAAATAAATTATTTTTTAGCTTTATTTAGCTATATCTAAATTCATATTATATCAAGGTTAAAAATAGAAATAAAATACAATACACGTACAAAAAATATATTGGGTCAAGAAATCAATTTTCTTGGATTAAAGTTATATATATATACGTCATATAAGATGATGGTGCTGTGAATCACAGGAAACATCTTCCTATCATGTAACATATTTACAACCGCTATGACCAAGATGCAGCTCAATCCAGATTAGAATCTGGTACATCTAGGTCGCGAGACCACAGACGAGCCGGATAAGACATTGCGACATATGTTACTATAGAGTAAAGTATCAAGCAATCAGACGTAAATGAGCAAATCACAAGTTAACCCTGTACCCGTCGTGCCCTATTGTATTCCTTTGATACAGTTTTTATTACCACATTACATATGAGCTTTTAAACATGATAAAACGTGACATCAATCAGCAAGATTTGAAAACCTCCATTTTGTCAATTCTGCTTCACTCACTTGTTGTAGTTATCGGTCATTTTTGGGACACACCTGATGGTATCAAATTGTACATGTAAGTCTAAGAGTCCGCGGTTCGTAATCAATAGATAATAAGCGCACTCTTGATGACGTGAATAAATCACGTCAGTGGTAGGTAGTACAGTATCGTGTCCTCATTGTAGAATACAGTACAGAATCATGCGTGATTAAATAGGCCACACCCCCTCTCCCCTCGTTTCATGCGTATAATGTAGATATCACTATGTGAAATTCCAAGCGATAAATGGCAGGCCGCAAAGTGAAATTTTCACATTCTCACCCTCCTGAAATTATTTTTGTCGACTCGTCAACACATTTATGTCGATCATGATAACTGTACTCGGCTTTAAATGACGGTTTCTGATAGGCAATTTAACACCACGTGACCTGAAAAATACGATGTCATCGAGTGTGTGTCGAGAAATGCGCTTGGTCTCCTTACGTTTTTTTTGTTAAAACATTACACATACTAGATTCTTGTATTATATGTACTCTTGGAGCAGCTATAACTCAAATACATGTATGAACTATGACGTCGACCAATCATGAACATACCGCGATCCACAATTTCAGGTGAGTGAAAATTACTTGGATTTGAGAAATTCAAAGATACAAAGCAAATCAGTATATTTATAGGCATATATCTCTTTTTGAAATTGGTTACACAAATGTTAATAAAAGACAGACACACCACTATCCCAAGAAACACAAAACATTTGTGTAACATTTATACAATGTTGGACCAACGTCGAAGAAGTTGGGCCGCCGGTGTATAAATGTTATACAAATGTTTTGTGTTTTCTGGGACAGTGGACATCAGTGCTCAAGGGGTTAATGACAATGACCGGTCATCCTCTCTTTCTTGTAATGTTACGTGATCTCAATTTAAACATACCTAGAGGGACATGTCAGAATTACCCTAATACCAGTAGATCTGCTTTCATCTGACCGGATTGCATAACATTGCATTATAATAGTCAGCAGTTTACCATTACAATGAATTAATGTCCATATAATTTAGCTAATCTCAATGAAATAATTAGTTATTTTAAATTTATCCTATGTATATTCCAAATGTTAGAAGTGTGATGGTGCACCTTCATGAGCAGAAATGGGCGGGTGCCCTAGGGTAGTGGTTAGCAACGCTGCCTTTCACGCTAGAGTTCGGGGCTCGTATTGTTGGGAGCCTCCGTGACCGGGAGGTAGCGTGCTCGGCCTCAGACCGCCAGGGCTCGAATTTCGAATCCTGTATCTGGAAGACAGTGTCATCTCATTTATCTCACCATCCTCAGGAGGTTCTCCTGGTCCAGTATAGCCTATATGTGCACAAAGGTGGCCTAAAGCCCGATTCATTTCAATTCATGAGCAGAAATGCACAGTTAATGGAATATATTTTAAAATACACTACGCCACATTGCATTGCTAATCTAAAGTTTTTGTCTGCTAGGAAATCTGGTGCTAGTTCTGAGCCTGAACAGAGCTGCGTTTTGAGGGTGTGCTTGTAGTCGAGCTTCACTATAAATCTTGCCTGTAGGGGAGACTGGCAAGATGCCACATCTGGTGGAGTGGTATAGAATTCTACCTGTGTACAGCCTTCAATTCCCAAACCAAGGTGTAGAGCCAGATAAATTGATTTGTTCCAGATTAGACAACCATTGTACTATTCACTAATATCATTTAAAAATGTGTTATATTCACTGTTTCGCTATGATAAAAAGCAAAGCATTTTGTCTAAATTGTGAAGCGTGAAGATGAGGATGGCATTATAAGGAAACAAAACGACCTATTTATATCACGAGGGTGTCACTTAATATGACATATGAAGCAATTAGATCACATCTGGTGATGCGTGGAAAAAAACCCAATACAAGACTATTTTAAACACACACGCTTCTAAATCGTTAGAGCGGTTCTAGATAACTAGTCTCCTTAAAAACGTTTCGTCCAACAATGTAACAAAGCGCACGTCCACATTACGTTTTGTTTATTTGGAGTTTCCAGTTGTCAAACAAAGCTATAATAATAATAGCAGAATTACTATTTGGATCTGTTCGGTATCAGTAAACAAACACAATGAATTCACCAGGCCGGGTCAAGCCGGTTGTATAGATCGATTCACCAGGCCGGGTCAAGCCGGTTGTAGATCAATTCACCAGGCCGGGTCAAGCCGGTTGTATAGATCGACTCACCAGGCCGGGCCAAGCCGGTTGTAGATCAATTCACCAGGCCGGGTCAAGCCGGTTGTATAGATCGATTCACCAGGCCGGGTCAAGCCGGTTGTAGATCAATTCACCAGGCCGGGTCAAGCCGGTTGTAGATCAATTCACCAGGCCGGGTCAAGTCGGTTGTATAGATCGATTCACCAGGCCGGGCCAAGCCGGTTGTAGATCAATTCACCAGGCCGGGTCAAGCCGGTTGTATAGATCGATTCACCAGGCCGGGTCAAGCCGGTTGTAGATCAATTCACCAGTCCGGGTCAAGTCGGTTGTATAGATCGATTCACCAGGCCGGGTCAAGCCGGTTGTAGATCAATTCACCAGTCCGAGTCAAGTCGGTTGTATAGATCGATTCACCAGGCCGGGTCAAGCCGGTTGTAGATCAATTCACCAGGCCGGGTCAAGTCGGTTGTATAGATCGATTCACCAGGCCGGGTCAAGCCGGTTGTAGATCAATTCACCAGTCCGAGTCAAGTCGGTTGTATAGATCGATTCACCAGGCCGGGTCAAGCCGGTTGTAGATCAATTCACCAGTCCGGGTCAAGTCGGTTGTATAGATCGATTCACCAGGCCGGGTCAAGCCGGTTGTAGATCAATTCACCAGTCCGGGTCAAGTCGGTTGTATAGATCGATTCACCAGGCCGGGTCAAGCCGGTTGTAGATCAAAATACGAGATCGAGTAAAGGCCGGTTGTAGATCAAATTTTTCATCAAAAGATCACATTTTTTGTTGAAAGACTGTACCGGTAGTACACTTGATCTGCAGTATTTATTCAAGTTAAATCTAGTTCGAGTCAAATAATAGACACAATCTGTATTTATTACTCCACTAGTTGACACTCAACAAAAAGACTCATTTATATTCGCTTTTTGTAAATTTAAATTAAATCACAAAAAGTAGGCCTACATCGTCTAACTTTTCAACCAAGTCACCCACAGAGGTGTTTTTGGTGTCTATACAAAAGTTTTTCGCCCCAATGGAAGTCGTTTCACTAACTTTTGAAGACGTCAGAGCAACCTTATTTGCATATATTAACATAAATTAACATAATTGAAGCCGAAAAAATATAAAATGTTCTAACTTTTCGACACAACCACCAATAACGGTGTTTTTGGTGTCTATTCCCCTTTTTTTCACCCCATGGAAGTAGTTTCAGTAATTTTTAAAGACCACAGAACAGACTAATTTGCATAAATTAACATAAATTAACATATTTAAAGCTAAAAAATATAAAATGCTCTAACTTTTCAACCAAGTCACCCATCGAGGTGTTTTTGGTGTCTATACTAAGGTTTTTCACCCCATGGAAGTCGTTTCACTAACTTTTGAAGACGACAGGACAACCTAATTTGCACAAATTAACATAAAATACCATATTGAAAGCCAAATAATATAAAATGTTATAACTTTTCAAGTAAATTACTCACACAGCTGTTCATGGTGTCTATCTCCACCCAATACCTACACCTATACGTCAATGCGATGATTAATACACGGATAGATACAACTAGTATACATTTTTTATTCAGATCATATATTATTTGACACATAACCTACAATTTAAATTAGCAGTGGGAAGTCGCCACAGACGACACGTGTGTATCAACACGTCAACCATACTATCTTACACCGAATCATATTCAAATTTAAAAATATGTAGCAGCCAATAATTAGCAAGCCAACGGATTCTAGCAATGGCAGTCACTTATTCATACATTCACAGGGTTATCAACAGTCTTTGAAGTTTGAATATGCATTAAGTACCTTACGTAATTTTTGTAAGGTAGTATATTCCATTTAAAGAATTGGTCAATTTTACATTGTGAACAAAGAGCAACATGTAGCGATGCAACTTCATCATGTAAATATATTTTCTTAAGTAACACTTTTGATTTTTCTTTTTCACCAATTAATTAGCAGAAATTTACATATTGAATTCTTGAAATGTCGTAAATGCAAGGTCATTGTAAGGTTATGCTGCGCCTAAAATCGGTAATATTATATGCATAGGAAATGTACAAACTGTACAGTACTGGACTGTATCGTTTCACGTTTGTTTTAAATGCGTGGCCAGTTGATGAGAGCGCACGCTCTCAACAGATTCATTACACCGATCTCCCCGTCGTCATATCCACGCAACAAATCACAGTACCGCCCTTGTTGGCGTCGATATTTTTGGCGTTGGTGTCGGCACAGTTTAGACTCGCTGACCCGACAGGAGAGAAATGTCCATCTGAATTCTCTCTCCAGCGTTTCAATCAGCCTGTAAAACGGCATATCCCTATGGGCACAATTTTTTAGTCGGTTGTGCCACCCCTCCACATCGTTGTTTGTGCGAACACTCTGTCCGAAGACAGGCCATCTATCGGGTGACCACGTTCGACAAAGCAACCAAATTGCTTCAATGTATTTTGCAAGTTCGATAAGCTCCGATGTCGTCTGCTTCCATGTATCAACAACTATACGATTATGCGATCCCAGAATATTTTTCAGTTCTGGGAGCGAGTGGTAGATTCTCTACGATATACACGTAGTTTCTACAAAAAGGGGGCATATTCAGTGACTGAGGGGTAGATTCTAGGAAATTCGCATATAGTTGTAGAAAGGGGAGGAGATATATATTCTGAGAGGAAGGGGGTGTAAATTCTGGGAGGGGTAGATGCTGGGAGGGTCCCATGTAGTTGTTGAAAAGGGTGGTATATTCTGGGATTGACTGACAGATTCTGGGAGTCAAATACACTTCACATTATCACAATAAAGGGGGGGGGGGGGTAGATCCTGAGAGGGAGGGGTAGATTCTTGGAGCCACCTTAATCTACCCCGGGGGTATAGTTCAGGATCTATTCCAGGGTAGATTCTGGGGCGCCCACAATCTACCCGAGTAAAATCTGGGAAGGGTATATTTTCAGACTTTACACCGGTATTCTTTCCCACTCAAAACCACGCCCACTCCACATTTCCTCAGTAGGTAACGTGACTGAATGACGTATCTGATTGGTTAGAGTCCGGAGTAGGCCTACACTGATAATTGGGTCTATATGATGATGATGATATTATAATCCGGTGGCTCTTTTCTGATACAGGCCAGTTTCAACAAGAAGTACACTGTGGTACACCGCTGACTGGCTCGATGTTTTTGTTCAAATGTTGGCAACGTTGGCCCAATATTAACTCATAGTAGGGCAGATATCGGGCCCTGTTTCACTCTAAGAAGGAGGTTCATGCATATTAATCTACAGTGACGTCAGCATTATCAACTATGGGATTTGATTGATAGTTCCCCAATTGCCCCGTCCAATCACGTGTCACCACTGCATAAATGACGTGATTAGCTAAGAAATCTCGTAGTTTCTCTCAACCTCCGCGTGAAAACACGAGAATTTGATTCAAATTGTTTTAATCATGGTTGCTGAATTACTTATACGTTGGCCAAACAAAGCGAGATATAGAGACGAAATTCCCGCATTTCTTATTTTGGGCATGTATGTCCGAAACAAAGCTAAAATAAAATTACTGATTTTTTAATGATTTTAGCCTGATTGTGTCGCCTGAACTAGAAAACAAAATAACAGGAAATATCATGTATATAAAGGCCGTATTACCGATACATTTAAAACTATTTAAATGCATAAAATTTGTATCTAAACATATGTTTTAGCACCTGTGGAATCCATTAAAATTATTTCTATTAATTTTCGCCACCCTTTCACCCATGAAAGTGGTTAAAAGGATAGAATAGTGATAATTACCATAACTTATGAGCTATTTGTCCTACATTAATAAAATTTGTATCTAGCATCGAAGAAAACAATAAAAACACTTTTTTAAATTAGGCGACCTCCATTCAATCGCCAGCAACAACTTTTTATATCATTTTTTTAACCACCCTTTCCTCCCAAAACTAAAAGTGGTAAATAGGGATAAAGCGGGACCTAGATGTCCATGGGGTGATAACCTAGGATATAGCCACCAAACACATATCTGTGTGTTATCTGGTTGAAAAATTAGAGCATTTTATAGTTTTCGGGCTTTAATTATGTGAATTTATGCTAATTTATGCAAATGAGGTTGATCAGTTGACTTCAAAATGTGGTGGACCGATTTCCACGGGGTATAGGCACTAAACACACCCCTGTGGGTGACTTGGTTGAAAAGTTAGAGCATTTTATAGTTGTTTGGCTTAAAATATGTTAATTTATGTTAATTTATGCAAATTAGGTTGTCCTGTGGTCTTCAAAACTTAGTGAAACGACTTACATGGGGTGAAAGCCCTGAGTATAGACACCAAAAACACCCCGGTGTGTGACTTGGTTGAAAAGTTAGAGCATTTTATAGTTTTTTAGCTTAAAATAGTAAATTTATGTTAATTTATGCAAATTAGGTTGTCCTGTGGTCTTCAAATATTAGTGGAACGACTTCCATGGGGTGAAAAACCTTAGTATAGGCACCAAAACACCTCGGTGGGTGACTTGATTGAAAAGATAGAGCATTTTATATTTTTTTGGCTTCAACTATGTTAATTTATGTTAATTTGTGGAAATAAGGTTGTCCTGTGGTCTTCAAAATGTAGTGAAACGACTTCCTTGGTGTGGAAAACATGGGTATAGACACCCGAAACACCTCTATGAGTGACTTGCTTGAAAAGTTGGAGAATTTTTAAGATTACTGGCTTTAACTATGCTAATTTATGTTAATTTATGTAAATTTATGCAAATTAGATAGGTTTGTGGAAATTTAAAATCAACTAAAAGAAAAAGTCCACGGGATGTCAGCCTGGATGGGAACACAAAAATGACATTTTCAAAAAGTGTGTCGAAACGTCCAAACCTGTGTCAAAATGACTCCTACATTTTTGGACAAAAACACGTTTCTGTGTCGAAATGGCACTGTGTCGAAATTGTTTGTGTCAAAGTGTCTGGCACCCATGTCAGCATGTGTCTGAAGATCCACCCTTCAACAAAATGATTTTAGATCCCTATTTATATTTGCCAATCGAGAAAGTAAAGATCACTATTTCGACATAACAAGGAAAATTCATAACAACTGTGGACATTACTTGGCTAATAAATGACTTTTAAAATATCGAAGTAGTTTGTTTGTGGAGGTGTAAGTCACAATTTGATGCACACGGTGCTCCAAAATAGAAATCTTCGTCTTTAACAAGATATTACTATAGACTAGAAGTCATGAACTATTATAATGTAATGATGCAATACTAAGTGAGATAGTCAGCTGACGCAACTATCAGGCTACATTTTTACAACCTGTTATGCTATTATTTCTTTAAAGTTTATGTCCATGAAGTCACAGTGAGAGTTTAATTTGTGTTTTAGAGGGGGGAAATAGTTATTGTAGGCCTACACTTTTAAAATGAATTATTTTGATAAATATTGGACGATTGTCACGTTATAAATGTTGTCGGCTGGAGTAGATAAAGTCATTCTTAATTTCACTTTTTTCCATGATGTTATTTTCTACAAATGTACGTGGTGCATATTCTAGTTGCTTTATCAGGCGCTAATGTTAAAATTAACCATTTCAATCAACTGCTCGTTCGAAAATCCTGCAGCAAGCTTTTCTTGTATTTTTGATGGGCAGTAACAAATATGGATGATTTTATGCGGAGTGCATCTATTGCCACAAATTACGCTAGCTGACCCTACTAGGGTGTGTGATTTTATCTATGAGCGTATCTCACGCAAAGAACCAATTGTGTGCCGTGTAATCCAGCACATTACAGATCTAAAACACCTGTTCTGGGGAATAATGTTTTTTATTGTTGATTATTATTTTTTTGTATGCAGATATCCAGGTGGTCCTGGAGTTCCCTTTGAGAATATTGAGAACATTAAGAAAATTCAATATTAATATAGCCACCATTTATAACTAAGAATCCACATATCTTTAATAACATTTGGTAGAATTCACTATTAATAAATGTTGTAGACAACATAAAATATGTTTCTGGGCAATACATTTTCCAGTTCAAATGATTAACAAATAATAAATGAAAAATTTTGATAGATTTAAGTGGGTCAAACGCCTCTGAATGTTGACTGATTTAAATGTTATTATACACACTTAAACATATAATGGGAGCTATAAATGTAAGATATCGTCATCGTCTTCTCTACAAATATTCCAACGTCATTTTTTTGCAAAGGGAAATCCCACAAAATGCCTGAAGCCTGGAGAAGATGTTCTGATGGTTGATGGTAATCAACGAAGATAAAACGATTTAGTACTTTGATCACAATACACCGCCCTGTAAAAATATGGATCCACCAGACGCACTATACATACTGCAGTTCCAAATAGCCTCTGATCAAATTTAATTTACTGTGTGAATTATGAAGCTGTTCGCCTGAAATTTGGCAAAAGTATGTAACTGGTATTCCTTAACATTATTGTGCAAGATCTTGGAAAAGTATCATTTTTTTCGAAAAATTGGTCAACAAAAATGGTAGTTAAAAACAGGATATTTTAATCATTTTTTAGAAAATTCTGTGGGGATGGCATCGTTGTGGGCATGTAGAAATAAGGTGTGAAACTCTCAAACAATCCTCCTGAGTAAAATTGACTAACAAAAATAGCAATAAAACGTTTTTGATACTATATTATCATCCACTTTATAAATAATCACTATTTCTTTGAAATATTGTTCTTAAATCACTGCTGTACTGTAAAAAATGTCTTAATTATTCTTAAATTTGTCTGTGAATAAGATGATTTACTGACATTTAATATTTGGTTGAATATCACCTTGTTCTCATTAAGGCATCGACGCGACGGGTCATTCCGTTATATAGTCGCTGGACCGGGACTCCTTGTGTATTTCATTCTAGATCTGGTGGACACCCATTCGGAGCTCTTGTGAGATTGTTGGAGGGTTGCTACTGAGTTTTTTCATCACATGAGCCAAGATAGGCTCTGTAAGATTCATATGTGGATTACTTGGAGGCTAATGTATAACCTGGATCTCCTGGTCTTCAAACCACTGTGTGATAGCTGCTTCTCTGTGAGCAATTGTGACACGGGGTCCCCTCTACCAGGCTTATCTTAAAAATTTCACGTTTGTCTGTATAATTTTCTTACATTTTTTGTAGAGTGCCCTTGCTGCAACCGAGGACTCTTCTGATATGAATTTGGCAGTAATTGAAATTAGCTAAGGCTACAGCTTGTGCTATTTTCTCACTGGACAATTTACGTCCAATCCCCATGGCCTCTGACGTGTTTGTGAATAAGAGTTTGTGGGGCCTGGACACACTAAACATTGGGCCATATGAAAAAACGGGATGAACACATGATACAATGTGCCCTGATGTCATTTATATTGTTTTTATCCGAGCAGCGTTGATAATCGAGAAGTAGTTTCGATTTTCCCAACACATTTTCACCATAGGGTAAACATGTATGGATTCAAGTCTTGATAAGTTTGCACAAAATGTCAAAATATATACTTTCTGAAAGCGTATCAGCCATACAGGACACTTTATATTTTTTTATAATGACTGACCATTTTTGAAAACAAGTGTCCAAAAGTAATAGAAGCACAGTACATTGTCGAGGTGGATCCATATTTTTAGAGGGCGGTGATATATAGACAGAGCGGTGGTCGGGGGGAAGGGGGGGGGGGGTCAGATTGATCAGATCGAGCCTTATGTCGTTATGTTTATAATATCTAAGGTCTGATACACATGACTCTCTCGCTGATGAAGATCACTAATGGGTTCAATAGGAGCTACCTCTATGATAGATGCATAGACTAGTACAACGGATTTGTCTACCTTTATTAGAAACCATGTTACCCAACAGGCACAATACGTTGATCCTATGTTGATCCAATGTTGGGCCAGCGTCGTAGACGGTGGACCAGCATTGGATCAACATAGGGCCAACGTATTGTGTTTGCTAGGAATTGTTATATCTGATATTCCGTCATGTTTCTCGGTCTATCATATTTTATTACCCAGTCCGTTTTGAAATATTTCAATACGGGTTGATTAGTAAAAAACATTTTTCACCCGTTAGAGATATTTTCTGAAGCAACTTTCAACTCCAAATAAGAAGATAATATATATAATTCTTTGCAATGAAATTATTCCAGACTTTTTGCATTTTGTGACAAAGAAATAAAAAATATACCCTGGGATACTTATTACTAATCCAGGACAGCACCTTCACAACAACGTCTCAGTGACGTTTATGTTTTTTTGTGGGTAGAGAAAACGGCCAGCTTCAATTATCTCAGTTTTTGTCTTATTCAGGAAGTCACGTTGTCTTGCATTATGCTAATCACATTGCGACTTGGCTATCCAGGCGTTTTAAGTGGTTTGTCTGATGGCTGTGTCCAGAGGCATATAGCCTGATATTGCGTTGCAACGGGTCTCGGATCTGTTCGCTGCTGGAACAAAGGTGACTTATGCTATATGCTGCTCACAATTACATTCCAAAGCCATAAACTAACAACATATTTTTTGTCACCTTCCTTCCTTCTTTCCTTCCTTCCTTCATTCCTTCCTTCCTTTCTTCCTTTCTTTCTTTCTTTCTTTCTTTCTTTCTTTCTTTCTTTCTTTCTTTCTTTCTTCCTTCCTTTCTTCTTTCTTTCTTTCTTTCCTTCGTTCCTTCCTTCCTTCCTTCTTTCATCCCTTCCTTCATTCCTTCATTGCTTCCTTGCTTTCTTTCTTCCACCCTTTTTCTTTCTCCCTTCTTTCCTTCCTTCGTTCCTTCTTCCCTTCCTTCCTTCCTTCATTCCTTCCTTCCTTCCTTCCTTCCTTCCTTCCTTCCTTCCTTCCTTCCTTCCTTTCTTCCTTCCTTCCTTCCTTCCTTCCTTCCTTCCTTCCTTCCTTCCTTCCTTCCTTCCTTCCTTCCTTCCTTCCTTCCTTCCTTCCTTCCTTCCTCCCATCCTTCCTTCCTTCCTTCCTTCCTTCCTTCCTTCCTTCCTTCCTTCCTTCCTTCCTTCCTTCCTTCCTTCCTTCCTTCCTTCCTTCCTTCCTTCCTTCCTTCCTTCCTTCCTTCCTTCCTTCCTTCCTTCCTTCCTTCCTTCCTTCCTTCCTTCCTTCCTTCCTTCCTTCCTTCCTTCCTTCCTTCCTTCCTTCCTTCCTTCCTTCCTTCCTTCCTTCCTTCCTTCCTTCCTTCCTTCCTTCCTTCCTTCCTTCCTTCCTTCCTTCCTTCCTTCCTTCCTTCCTTCCTTCCTTCCTTCCTTCCTTCCTTACTTCGCTTTCTTACTTTCTTTCATCCTTACTTCCTTATTCCTCCATTTTTTTCTTCCTTCTTCACTTTCTTCCATTTTTCTTACCTTTCTTACATTCCTCCATCACTCTGAATGGTGAATAAATAATCTCTTTTCTTCTTTTCTTCTTTCTCTCTTTCCTTCCTTTCTTCCTTTCTTATCTCCTTCTTTCCTTTCGTCTTTCCCTCTTCCATTGTTCCCTCACTCGCTCCCTCCCTGTACCCAGAAACCCTCATTGTCAAATGATGTAATGTTTATAATGTGTACCTATGACGTATTAGTCCAGGGTATTCAAGCAAAAAAGAACTTTACAAAGTCAAAGTCAAAGTCAAAAAGCTTTTTGAACCCTGGCCTTTGAACATAACAACGAGTTGCAACAGGAGCTTTTTTCATGTAATTTATATGAAGATGATTATTCATTTAAATAATACATGTGTATATTGGGCGACATTTAAAAAAAAGCTATCAAGCGGTCATCGGAATTTTTCTACGTCTTGGGACTTTTCTTTGTAATTCTCAATATCATACTACTGAATTCAAATATGCTTCTGTTGCAAATTCTTTCAACAATAATATAGTGTACATGGGTTATTCTGTCATTTAGTTCTACGCTTAATATATCATCATGATAATCAATATATGTTCTATTGTCGCTGTTGATAATAAATAGAACTTTTGGATGCCAAAAGGAGACTCAAAAGGTGGCCAGCTTGTTCTACTAGTAGCTGATCCTGCACACAAAAAACCTTTGTATAACATCTGTACAACGTGGGCCAAACGTCCTCGACGTTGGTCCAACATTGTACAAAAGTAATACAAATGTTTTGTGTATGCTGGGGAGGGAATAATGGGAGAGAGTACTGGCGAGATGGCTATTCAGACTAAGGCTTACATCTGTCCTAGACATTCTGGTCACAGCGTATTCACTGTACAGTGAACCTTTTTTACCCACGGCGCGTGATCACGTTTTGTTATCTAGGTTTGTTCCCACTCTGGTATTCAAGTCTCAAATAAACAACATGTTTCTTCCGCGCCCGCTGTAAAAGTAAATTTCGCGGGGATCCCCCGTGACAGAGAGGTAGCGTTCGCGAACAGTTCCAACAGTTTGGGACAATGACATACATCTGGACCCGTCAGTGATTTGAACATGGTATCCCCAGGTTACGAATCACAGACGAATGGAATGAGCAGTCTTCTGGGCAAAAATATGGTCACTATACATTTTTAATTTAAATGTTTGGGTATTATACTGTTACATTTCTGATAACAACATATGGTCACTGTATTGTTATCTCTATATTTATGAATACCGTAAACCGGGGCTATTTTGCCACCCCCGGGGCTATTGTTGCCATCCCCTTCGGGAAATTGATAAAATCATCTGGTTTTCAATAAGTACCATAACTTAATAAAAATAATCATTATTATAGGTTATACTATATTGTAGAAAACATGTTTATGTTTATTTACAATTTCTGTGTAATATTTCAACACCAGAAAACAATATTTTACCGAAGTGTTATTTTTTACGCGTTTTTTTTCTAAATTTGACAGATTCGAACTCTGGAATGGTATTTTTCCATTTTATTAACGTATGCAGTTGTCTTTTATGATATTTGAAGGGTGCTTATCACATAAAAAAGTAATTGATGAAATCTTAATATTGAGCCTGTTCGAGCACTTCAAAGTAACCGGGACTATTTTGCCACCCCATACCGGGGCTTTTTTGCCACCCCTTCAAAATGGCAGCCAGAGCCTCATTTTCAGTCCCATATGAAAACGGACTCGACCACTAGACTCACTGACCCCTAAAAACTATATAAATATTTACATAACTGGTTTAAAGCACTTTAAAAGCATTTACCTGAATATATGTAATACATTAAATAAAATGATAAAGAGGTCTACAGACTGTTCAATTAATTGATTTTCATTCGATTAGCTTCTAAATTATATTATTTTGAATTAAAAAATATTTATATGGCAAAATATTTTAATTTGGATTCTGACAAATGGTTTTAATTCACAAAATATGATCAAAATTTGCTCCAGTCTCAAAATCGCCCCGGTACGGGGGTATCTTGCCACCATACATTTTTATTTAATAGTCCTATTAATAAAGGCTAAATACAAACTATGTTAAGTATGCAAATACATTACACAACCACCCTCATTTATGACACTTTATATTCCCACTAAAAAACAGGTTGAATACAGCGATAAAAAATATGTAAATAGTGTAGCAAAATAGCCCCGGTTTACGGTATTTCTGATTATGACGTGTGGTCATTTCACAGTCATGAACATTTTTGTTTATGATATATGTGATCAGTGTACAGTTATTACTTTTTCTGATTATGACATGTTACCATTGTACAGATATGAACATTTCTGATTATGACGTGATCAATGTACAGTGATGAACATTTAAATATGTTCGTGCCATATGAGCACTGTGCAGTAAATTTTTCTAGACGCAACCTGTGGTTACTGTACTGGTATAGAAATTTCAGATTATGACTTGTTGTTGAAATACGGTTAATTTTTTTCTCGACACAATACTACACTGTCCATTCTTCACACATATATATATGTGTTCACTAATTCATCAGTGTGTATGTAACTGCGGTTCAGGCCCGCGGGGGGGGGGGGGCAGGCCCTGCCATTGAGCGAGCGGCACTGCGCATGGGAGTGAAACATAAATGTCGCTCGGGTCAACCCTTGTTCATCTTTGTAATCAGTTGCTCTTTGCTAAAAGAAAAAGTCCATTTCGAGCGGTTTTAATGTTAAGACAACGGTATGCTTATAAACACACGTGTGTGCCCTAGATATATACGGCAAATATAAAACACCACTACTCCGCCCATTTTTTTCTATTCACAGAGACATAGAAAAACATCAATGGATTCCATTCTCCGCCTACGCGCTGCTGTGAGAAGGTTTTGTTATTGTTTTTGCTGACAGAATCTGGAATCGGGTTAAAAACACTGGCGAATGGGAATTAATGAATGACATGTAAAATTACGATGGCTCAAGTTATCCATAACTGAACAGAGTAAATAGCTCTTACATGCAACATACTATTTTAGGTTAAATTTTTTTAGTAAAATAGGATAAATAATATTCAAACAGGCCACGGGGGAAACCTTGCGCGCCATTGAGGCCTTGTAGATAGAAAAGTACTATGACAATAAGATGGGCTAGGAGGCCGTTACAATGCTATGGTTTTTTACCCAGCAAACACAAAAGCTTTGTATAACATTTATACAATGTTGGTCCAACGTCGAAGACGTTGGACCGGCGTTGTATAAAAGTTATACAAATGTTTTGTGTTTGCTGGGTAGGGCCCCAACATTAATGTTTAACAGTCCGCCGTTATCATAAGCGGTGACACCCTTTTAGTCAGAAGGCCCGTTAGTCAGAAGGCCCTTTGGTCAGAAGGCCCGTTAGTCAGAAGGCCCATTAGTCAGAAGGCCCGTTAGTCAGAAGGCCCGTTAGTCAGAAGGCCCGTTAGTCAGAAAATCAGTTAAGCTTTTTTGTCAGAAGGCCCGTTAGTCAGAATGTGTTCAATGGGCAGTGAATAATGCTTGGGCACGCTCCATTTGATATCTGGGCATGTGGAGAACCCGGAGGGGTGCTATATTACGTTTGTTGTCCAGTTATTGATAAAAAAATGTTCAGAGTTGTGCATGAAATAATTATTCAAGGATACTGAAAAATGCTGATGGAGTCCAAGTTTTTTTCAAAAAATTCAGTAGCATAATAAATAGTTTGAGGGAGAAAAAGCCAGGAAAATTATAATGTGAAAGAAGTATACACAAACAAACTGCACAACTGAGAGTAAAACCTGTAGAATCCCATAGAGATCAAATGTTGCGTCCCTAGGACATTAGTATTTACTTTCGCCTATTAGCCTAATTGTTAATAAGTCGATATGATCTTGATATGATGTTGAAAGAAAATTCACTGGCGGTTCGTAGCTCGTACATTTATAATAAAAACTAGCATTATTGATGACTGGTTGGTTGCTTGGCTGTGTTATTTTCAGCAATGAGTGCGCTTTAATTTTTTTAGCACTATACTTTTTTACATATATAAACGTTACTGAAATAGATGTGAGAATGTATCATGAGAAAACCCCACAAGATTTCTCAACTGGTGTTGAGTTTGTAGCCATCTGTTTAGTTTATGTCAAGCATTGATAAATGTATAATTTTGCTCAGAATAAATAATAAATTGTTTGTCCAAATGTTCTGATAACTAGCAATATTTGACGACTGTTTTGTGTGGAAAGGCTTGATTCATATTCGCGAAAGTTTAATTTATCTAGGCACGGGAGCACTATTATATAATGTTATGGCAGTATATAATTTTACCGTGCTAATTAAAGGGACTAGCCCAGGTCTAATATTGTCAAAAAATCAGTGATTTTATTTTGGCTTCTTCATATGACCATATGATTTAAACATGTCCATAGACTAGAACTGCAAAAGGTTTTAATTTTTGTACTGCACATTTACCAGTTAGGCTAGATATAGAGACGAACTTCCTGATTTCTAATTATTGACAACCATGTCAAAAATAAGAAATACGGGGATTTCGTCTCTATATCTAGCCTAACTGGTAAATGTGCAGCACAAAAATTTAAAAACTTTTGCAGTTCTAGTCTATGGACATGTTTACATCATATGGTCATATTAAGAAGCCAAAATAAAATCAACGATTTTTTGATGATTTTAGACCTGGGCTAGTCCCTTTAAGACCAGCGCAATATTTGTGTCTCATTATAATCTATAGCAGTATGTTGATCAAATTGCTTGTTCATATTTACATTGTTACAAACTGTTCAAAGACATGGAGTGTACATTGCTGCCTACGATAGGCAATTATTATTATTATATTATCTTTTTCCTATATGTAGAAAATTTAGGGCCTACTGTTATTTACAGGCACCTTGGCAATAACCACTTGATCCAATTATTAAGGGTATTTTCATTCATTTGAAGCTGAAAGTTACCTCAGCAACAGTAGGTTCGGAAACATAATGAGTAGCCTATTATTAACGTAACCCTTATGAAAGTGCTAGACATTGTTACTGGTAGAAGTAGATAAATAAAGACAAATAATTGGTCATAGGGTTGTTCAGAAATGGGATGATTTCGATGAGGTAATTATCTGACTTTCTGACTAACGGGCCTTCTGAGAAACGGGCCTTCTGACTTATCATCCTTATTTATTTTCTGACTAACGGGCCTTCTGCCAATCGGGCCTTCTGACTAATCATCCTTACTGGTTTTCTGACTAACCATTGCTAACGGGCCTTCTGACTGACGGGCCTTCTGACTAATGGGCCTTCTGACTAACGGGCCTTCTGACTAAAAGGCGGACACCATCATAAGCAACACGAGTAGTACCATTATAAAACACCATGTGTAGCTTGTGTTATATTTGTGTAAGATAACGTTGAACTCGACTTGTTTTTATAATTTTTTTAGCCAGTAATATCATATTATGAACATTTAATAATAATTATGTGGATATGTCTATGGCGTGACTGAGAAGTGTTGAAATAACGAGGTATAAAGTATGTAACACGTTGAAAATCTTTATCATTATAGCTAATAATATTATGTTTAACGTGCACTACAAAAAATGTAAGCTTGTATATAATTCCTAAGTTTCTACGCTTTCCAGAGTGTTTTTTTTGCTGTCATTCAGAATAACTTATAGTAGCTATTTCATCTCTGGTTTTGGTGCGGGAAACATATATGCCCCATGTACATATACCATGTCGAACTTAGTTAGTGTGCTGGTCACCTGTATTCGACATCCTGATGTACACAATTTTATTTACAATTGCATATTTGTACGATTATTGTATATATTTGTGTATATAAAGCCTAATAAATAAATAAATAAAAAAACCATGATAATGCTATATGGTGTTTGACGTTTTTTTTAAGTAGTTATGATGAATATTTTGAATACCCTGTGCTTGTTTAAATGTGTAAATAGCAAGCTAGAATTTAAGTATGCAAACCATGTAGATATATGTGATTCACATAACTAACTATGCTAACCCTGCTGTACATTTTTTATAAATAGTTTCGGTACTATGACAAATAAGTCAGAAATGACTTCTAAATATGTCAATAAAACATATATCTTTCTATCCGGTCACTTATACATTTTGTGTCTGAATGGGTCAGCGATCAGATACAATACAATACGTTTATTCACTACGAATTTCAAAGCGTCATATTCGATATTCGCTAGCATATTCGCCTATGTGTGAGAGCAGCATAATATGTGGCTGCAGCCGAGAGGTACTGATCACGCTCTTAGGTTATGATATTGTCTGATATTGTTGTTAATAGAGTAATCTTATATTTAGTTTGATGATTTTGCACGAAAATTCCATACGATTGCCTCGAAAATTTAATGAGTAGATAGACGAAGTAGATGGAGATTACACAGCAAGTTTGCGTATATTAAATTTTGCGTATATCAACTGAAGTGATAATAAATAAGGAACATAGTGGGGAAGGCATGTATTGTAATGATAATTCTCATTGACACCAGTCACGGCTTGCTGTGACTTGTCATGAACTAGTGTTGATGAAGATCGCATTCTAGATAATCCAGCACTGATAAAGATAATATGGGTGGAGTACATGGTTCAGCCATTACATTATGAGGTGCTGTCGTGCCTCCCACGCTACCATAACATGTACGGCCTTATGACAATCATGGTTAGAGTCATGATACAAGATTTATACCTATAACCAGGTAACACGATGCATCGAGCAAATGCTGGATTAATGCTCGGTGGACCAGCATTAAAAAGACCTTGGTTCAATGTATATTGCTAACTGGGTAGACAGGAGGATAACATATTAAAAACGAGCCTTGTGTGAGATATAAAATGGTAGGATATCATATCGGAATACGATATTGTCGTGCAAAGCGAAAAAACAGTATCTGCTTAGTTTACAAGTAAGAAGATGCTGCCTTTTGTCGTTGATGGATACTACAATGTATCAGCTTCCTGAGAGTATAATCCAATTATTTATTGGGTCAACTTATGCTAGATCAGGATTTCTGGCTATAATTACGAATTAGGGACATTTTTTGTGATCATTTTCTTCATGCGACCAGAAGACTACTATACAATGATTCAATGCTTGATCCACGATGGAAAATAATTAAAGCGACACAATCAGGCTAACATCATCTAAAAATCAGTATTTTTATTTTGGTTTCTTAATATGGCCTTAAGATGTGAACATGTCCAGAGACTAGAATTGCGGAGGTCTTTTGACTTTTGGGCTGCTCTGGCAACGTAGCAAGTGTGCTGTAAGCCCCATTTATCAGTTATTCTCGTATTCCTTATTCTGGACATGCGGGTCCGAAAATAAATACACAATTTATAAAAAGATACCGATTTTTTAATGATTTTAGCCTGATTGTGTCGCTTCAACTTTTAGCACTGTCAACACGATAGTCGATTTCTGTCCAGCACATACTCTTATTAACCCTTTAACCCACTTGAAGTTGTGTCTCGCTGACGCGATCCACAACTTCAAGTGAGTAAAAATTATTCAGATTTGACAAAATGAAGGTCAACTCTTTTCAAACCTTGCTGGTTGATGTCACATTTTATCTTTAACATATTTAAAATGTGGTACTTAACGTGCTAATAAAAAATGAAAACCCGAATATATGTGGCACCGGCGGTTAAAGGGTTGACCAGGTTACCATTACATGGTTGCGTTGATTCCCATCAGCAATGTGAGCCGCTGTACTTTCATACAGAACTAAATCATAGAGCGTACAACTTAATGTACATTTTGACTTTTTAACCTCTTTCATTTGGCGCAATATTTAAACACCCTCAGAAATATTTCGAAATAACGGAATAAAATCCTAACTGTTATTAAAAAAACACCGTGTCTCATGCTGATTCGTATGAGAGAATGGGGAGTACAATAATACGCGTTGGCATTAGTACAATGCTCTCTATGTGGGTCAGTCTGGTTCATTTCAGTAATGCAATGAAATGAATGGGGTTTTAGGCCACCTGTGTGCACATAGAGGCTGAACTGAGCCAGGAGAACCTCCCGAGGATGGTTAGAAGAATGAGATGACACTGCCCTCCAGACACAGGATTCGGAATTCGAACACTGGCGGTCTGAGGCCGAGCTCGATACGTCTCGGTCACCGGTCACCCGCAATAATAAATCTTTACGAGTGAGCGGGGAAGAAACATCTTTGTTTCTTTGAAACTCGAATGCCAGATCGGAGTGATTAATTTCAGTAATGGCTAACGTTACAGTTTCAACATACTCGACAGCTTAATGCCAAAGGTTAATCTTTATTATTAGTCAGGGGGTCAAATGCATATTTTTGGGCGAACCTGGAAAGTGGGTCCAAAGTTTTTTTCTAAGTGTTTTTATGTTATATAGGTATTGTAGTCCATGAAACTGCATGATGGCATTCTCACAACATTGAGCATTTTTATATAACACGTTTTATAAAATCACGTCAATCGGGATGCAAAATAATGGTTTCCCACGGTTCGAAAAATATAAATATTTATATAAAGCACTAACCTAATCTATATTTGCCATTATTTGAAATAATATGTATTCAGTATTAACAAAAGTGATTTCATAACTGTATAAATTGATTGAACCAGAAGTTTTGAGTTATGTGAACCCTTTGACCCCAAGGTCTTGCATAAACCCAATTACCAGTTATCAAATTTTATAATAATATAAGCGTGTGACATATCAAAATGAAGGGAATTTCATTACGAACCTCAATGTGATATCACAAAGCAGCTATAAAACATTTGTACCGCAATAATTATTATTTATATATATATCGACGAGATAATATAATGTGTAATTGTGGCCATACGTTCTAAAATTTCATATATTACGTCATCCAATGATGTTAACACTTAACATCGAAATATTCGCTTATAGATTTATACATTTTCTTGAAAGAAATCATTGTGTGGTTTATTACCTTCGCCATAAGGGGTTATGTTTTTAGTCGAGATGGTTTTTCTGTTTGTTTATCCGTCAGCTGGATTATTAGACCAGACGTGGCTGGGGGTAAGGTGTCACCCGGGATGGGAATTTAGGCCACTATTATTTTCACATAGTTGGACTATTCAGGGCCCAGAATCGAACTGTATTTCAGGTAACTGTAGCTGCTTTACTGCAATATGGCCAAAGGTGTACATGACCTATGCGCGATTTTTTTTCGATTTAGAAAAAAACTAGTGTATTAAAATTTTTCGCCCACTGAGTAGTGAAGCTATATCAATATATTTGATACCAACAGAAAGCTACTGGAACAGGCTTTCACGTGGATGTAACATATTTTCTGTCCGATTTTTGAAAAATGCACAAGCTTAAAGTTGGTATTTTAACCCTTAATTTGACCTATTTTTATTACTTTTTCAGTAAATAGTCAAAATACTTTTCTCTTTTTGTATGGTATATATGTTTAGTTTTGATTCAAACATGTTCTACAGCTATTGTTGACTTAAAATAAACCCATTTGGAAGTAACAAATAATTAGATATTTCAACATATTACACCCTTTTTCTTGTGGACGTAAAATTTGAGCACTTTTCTTTCGGCTGAGGAAAATAGACTGTGTCTCATATTTTTGCCCAATGAGTTCCAAAATTTGTACCAGCATCTTTGGTATCAGTTGAAAGTTACTATCAAGTGCTTTAACGTGGATGCATAATATTGTATTTCTGTTAAATACGAAAATGTACGACACAGCGCTAAGTTTGTATTTTATCCCTCCATTTGAACAATTTACAGCGTTTTTTAGTGAATACCAGCAAGACTTCCCTCTCATGTTAACTTTATAAGGTACAGATTTTTGTTATTATTTTTACATTCTATGGAGCCATTTTTCAAAAATCACTGAAGAAGTGATCACAGCCCTTTAAAAGTTATCTCAGCAACTACAAAATGATCTTGACCACTGAAGAAGTGATTACAGAAACTTTAAATGTTTTCTCAGCGTCCACAAAAGTGATCTTGGCCACTGAAGAAGTGATCTCAACCACTTTAAAAAACTATCTCAGCCGCTACAAGAGTGACCTTGGCCACTGAAGAAGATTTAGTGATCACAGCGACTTCAAAAAATGTCTCAACCTCTACAAAAGTGATCTTGGCCACTGAAGAAGTGGTCACAGCCACTTTGAAAATTATCTAAGCCACTAGAAAGGTGATCTTGATCACTGAAGGAGAGATCACAGCCGCATTAAATGTTATCGCAGCCACTACAACAGTGATCTTGGCCAAAGAACAATAGATCACAGCCTCTTTAAAGGTTATCTCAGCCATTACAAAGAAGATCTTGGCCGTAAACAAATTGGTGTCAGCCACTGAAAAAAATATCTAAGCCGCTAAAAAGTGATCTTGGCTCTGAAGAAGTGATCACAGTCACTTTAATAGTTTCTCAGCCGCTACAAAAGTGATCTTGGCCACTAACAATTTTATGTCAGTCCCTGAAAAAGTGATTTCGGTCACTGCAGAAGTAAACTTGACCATTGAATACGTCATCACAGTCACTTTAAAAATCATCTCAGCCACCACAAAAGTGATCTTGGCCACTAACAATCTTATGTCAGTCCCTGAAAAAGTGATCTCAGTCACTGCAGAAGTAAACTTGACCATTGAATACGTCATCACAGTCACTTTAAAAATCATCTCAGCCACCACAAAGGTGATCTTGGCCACAAACAAACTGGTCTTGGTCACTGCCGAATATTCTGACCTCATTTCAAACCTGCTGCCAGGACCCTTCTTATTTCGATTTGATGCTATGGCTGGATGCATTGGTAATGGAATCATGTTAAATATCATCCAGCAAGGCTTCTTGGGGATATTAATGATCTCTAGCTTGATCAGTTGATGTAGTAAGGAACTTATTCTGTGGCTAGCAAGTCGACCGGGGGAGCACCACCTGTTCATAATTACATGTATGTTGATTGCCATCAACTGAGAAAGCCTTGAAGGAACATTTGAAAATATAACATTTACAAACTTTCAAGTGAATAATGCCCTGATAATGCACTGAGCCAGTTAGATCCATTAGTATATGGATTAAACATGGAAGCAACTAAGCAGGAATACATCGTCTTGTATCAGAATATGATGTATACTAGTACCACATTAAAAAAGATGATGAAACAAACGATGAACAGTAAGGTAGTAGCAATTTTATTATTATATATAGCAAATAGCAAAATGATGGCGGTGGTGTCATTGCTGATTAATTAATTTGTTTAAGATAAAGAACTTTTTTTAAATAACGAATACGTGCAATTTTGATAGTTTACAGCAACCTCTGAATTATTACACCACATATTGATAATTGATGTATCCATACAGTCAGATATAGATATGCTGTGATATTGGAACTATAAAAAAAGAAAAATCATGAATTATTTACTCATCTGTCAAAATTTCATACCACAAGAATGGAACATAGTTACGTCATAGTTAAATGCAAACCGCATTGTCATTGATGAACAAAATTTATATTTTTTTGAAAAAAAATTAAATTAAAATTTATAATTTAATTTGAGCATATGCCTGACACAGAGGCTAGCCAATTGGCATTTAAATTTACCTTATTAAGGCTCACAAATTTTGTCTGAGTGTCTCAATAACGGCCGGGCATCTAAACATTGGGGGAGCGTTGAGTCAATGCAGCGCATTAATGGTGATTTCATGGTGTTACGGCGTCGCAGATGATGACCAACATTGGGTTAGTGAATCATGTTGACTGGCCCATACAATAGAATGGCAACGTATAATCAATTGCTACACAATTCAAGCCCTATAATGTTACCATTAAATTTCATCCCAGCAAATGGATACGGTAAAATAGGACACATTAGGAATGGGGCCTAGAGGAACGAGAATAGGTGAGCGACAGGTTATCTAGTTTATCAAGATGCATGGAACTTCATAGGAAAAACCTAAATTATAAGATGAATGCAGGTTCAGCTATATAAACATATAAAAATGTGGAGGGTGTAATATACAAACGATACTGAATTAGGCATGATGGACCTGAATTATTGACCTTTGACCTTGAATTATAGCCTTGACCTTTGACCCAATGATATTTATTATTAATATACATCAATATACAAGCAATCAAACTAATAGCTATCAGTTATGTGAATATATACAGGGATTTTCTGTTTTTCCCGATCACCTAAAACCTCTATTTTGTACCGCGATAGGGGAAAAAATGTAAAACGCGTTATTTAAAAATGCTCAATGCTGTGAGAATGCCATCACGCGGTTTCATATAGTACAATACCTATATAATATAAAAACATTGAGAAAAAAACTTTGGACCCACTTTCCAGGTTCAGCCCCTGGCCCCCTGACTATATGTGTACATTTCACACCTGTTTTATCTGGTTTTCAACTTATTACACATTTGTTAACGTTACAATGATCATTGAAATATTCCATCCATCTCCATCCATCCAGTCCCCCATTATATTTATCCATCCACTCACCCTTCCACCCACCCTCCCACTCATGCCTTGACCAACAGAAAAAAAAAACCACACAATGGTAAAATATGATCAATATATTATTCAGAACAACTTTTAAAAACTGACATCACAGACGTATATTTCATACAATCAGTATAATAATATTAACATAGATCTGTACAAACGTAATAACACGTATATCACATGATCAACATTGCCACCAAACACAATACTGGTTTAATGTTGGGCCAGCGTCGTAGACGATGGCCCAACATCAAACCAGTATTGTATGTCACATGCATAAAATTATCTGGGAGAATTAAACAACACATCTTCGGCCATATAATACATTCTAAGATAACATTTAACATAATGATAATATTCATATTTATCGATGAGCTTAATACTTATGGGGTTAATATGCCTAATATTTACATGTTGTTTTGTTTTACGTGTTTATAGTGTATTATGTAAATGAGTGTAAGATTAATAAATAATAATTATTAGATATCACCATGCAACAACAACCGAAAATACAGAGTCCTAAACCTATTTCAAGAAATCATTTAAGATTGTAAGTCTATCATTTTGTCACAATATGCGTCATATATGTATCATGTCAAATACATCTGCATTGTGGGAGGCATTTGTAAAATCTATAACGTCTAGCACAAATTAAGCATTACAAATAAAAATATCATGACACAATAATGGTTGCTGTCCAAAGTACAACAAATAAAAACTATTCTCTGTAATCGATCCCAGCTAATATCAGATACTAAGATGGTTATGTTTTGTTGTCTCAAGTTTTGAGAAAAATTTACAGTGAACATATACCACCACCTCAGTAGCCCTTGTGCTCCTGAAGTGTCGGTTCGTATTTTTATTAATAATTGAAGCTGGAGTTGCTGGCGCAATCTCTAGCTTCAGAGTAAGAAAATTATTTCGTTTTGTGAAAAAAAGAAACCTCCCAAATTGACTTTTTGGATTCAGTTACTGTGTTTTAACAACACACTATTCTATTATTTCACTAGCATATTTGTTTTGTTTGAAGATCCCCGGAACGCATATATATATACGGGTCCAGCAGCACAAGGGTTATTATGATTAACCCTTTAAACGCTAAGCACGACTACAGTCGTTTTTAAACTTACTAGCGGATTAAATCATTTGGGAATAAAATGTGTTTCAACATCAGCAGTTTTTTGGTCTCAAACTAAACAAATATGAGTAATTTTCACCCACTTGAAGTTGTGCGACGCGGTAGCGAGACACAACTTTAGGTGGGTGAAAATTTAAATAACATAACTTAGTGGGTAGAGGGTTAAATCACGGCGTAAAAGAGTCTCTTCAGAACCAAAGCGTTCAGACATTTTCAGATATCTGTAATTTTGCCGTGATAATGTTTGAGAAGAATCTTCGAACCATATGGTATTCTACCCCTGACTAATGGAAGAGTGGCTCAACCTGTCACATGACGAGATCAGCCAATCACCGCCGTCATTGAGTCGTTTTTTAAATTAGGGGGTGGATTACCATATTTGGGCAGAATCCTTTTATTGTCAAGCATTCTTTTGTGAGTTGTGAGTAGGCCAATTTCGTAATTTCACGTAATTTTGCGTTTTAAAACATCTAATCACATAGCTACACTAATAAAATTGGAAGGTTTACTAGGAGCGCCTGAAATAAAATTGTACTTGTCCTATATGTTTTATAGACTTGTGGGTATTGTTATATTTTATAGACCTACAATTGTGGGTATTGTTAGGGAGACAGAATTCCAAGTGGATAGAAACTGTATTAAGATGTGTCGAAATACGAATTTCCAGGTTATATCAGAATTCTGCCTGACCAGAAGGTGAATACAATTTCACACATTCCCAAAGGACCCACGAGGTTGCATCAACGTATCAACGTTGATTCAATGTAGATCAAACGCATTTTGCTTAGTGGGTGGTTATTCTCACCTAGCCCACAGAAGTTTGAACCTATATATTTACGTATAATATTGTTTGATTTAATATTACATGTACATCTGAAGCTATATTATAACGTGAAGGGCGAGGAGGGTTATCTAAAAAAAAGTATACGTCTATATTTTTATGCAACTTCAATAATAATCTAAAAATATAAGTGTCGTCAATTATTTACCCTTGTCACTCTAGTTTAGCTGACGGATTTAAATCAATGATTGATTGATATTTTATCTTTAAGATTACACTCACGAGATTAAACTCACTTTTTTTACACTCACTTTTTAGATTACACTCACGAGATTACACTCTAAAACTCATCCATCAATTATTCATTTTGTCAATTCAGTCAGCTAGGAAATTGTTCATAAAAAATCTTAATTGCGAGCTCACTGTAAAAGTTTTTTTTGTGTTATTGAAATATAAGCCTAGAAACAATAACAATAAAAGAAATAATATGGACAATCATGTATTCCTTAACATTCATGAATATAATATTAGGTATAATTATAACAATACACATAAACACATAATGTCACTTGAACATTATAGCTTTAAAATATTACTTCTCTGCGAAACATAAACACATTGTTATATTTTGTGCTATAATATACCAGCTTATGTTACGTTTCCATGCATACGTATGTCATCCGTGTGTCATCAAAATCCGTACAGCATTAGTAGGCTTATATTGTTATATGTTGAATCAGCGTCAATGACGTTGATTCAACTTCATAACAACGTCGTGTGCTAACCAATGTGATTTATAATGAAAAAAATATATTACAAATTTACTATTTGCAAAGAATAATGACGACATACATGTGTAGGCACCACAAGGTAGCGTACCATTAACTATAAGCAAATTAATCTATTTATTTCTGGTAGCCTAATGTTGTCAGTTATAGTTCACATAGGCCCATAATTACCCCTCACTTGAATGAAGAACAAATACCATAGTAACATTGATATGTAACATTCGATTGTGTAGCACCGGACCTGTTAGTTTAGCTATGCCATGTGATATCAAAATACAGTAAGTTCCCAGTAAATACAAAACATTTGTATAACATTAAATGTTGGACCCACGTCGAAGACGTTGGGTCGACGTTGTACAAATGTTTTGTGTTTGCTGGGTTTTGAGGTCATCCTGACATAGTAAAGTGGTGAACATACTTTACCAAGTACACATATACTGTCTTTTGGCTTTGCAGAGCATAGCTCCTACCTCGATTAAAAAAATGCGTCTGTGCTCTCCTTTCAAACAACGTGATCCCGGGAACGGAATGTAGATACAATCAACACCACCATGCCTACCATGATACTTGGTCTGTACTAGACTAACAATAACTCTCCATTCCCGAGTTAGAATGACGTGGTCGGATGTGTTTTAAGTCAGTTAAAACCCCCGAGGTTCTCCATTCTTTGCTGTGATAAAAGTTCGGGGCCGAATGTAGAACTCCTCGGGTTTTAAACTTTTTTTTAACTTGAGCATGTTGAGTACCTTTTACTTGGCACCAATATTTGAATTTATGCGAATAATAAAGAAATTAAAAGAGAGGGTAAAATCGTCATGAAACTCGACCCTTTCCAGTTTCTACTTAGCTAGCCTGTTGGGAGCAGATTGGCAATCACTATTGATATGCTAGAACCATGTGTGAATAACGTGGACGATTCTTATTTGGCGTAAATTAAGAATAACAGAAATACATCATAAACCAAGGTTCATTTCTGAACATACACATAGTTTTGTACTCCCATTGTACCCATCCTACACAGTTAACTACGATCTGGGGAGCCTACAATGGTACTCCACAATTTTAGCTTGATCTGCTCATTCAATTTTGTGGTGGTCACCCATAAATCCATGCATAAAAAAAAGAAAATTAAACAGTTCTCGCAATAATTTTAGTGAGAGATAAATATTAAAACATTGATCAATTTAAAAACAAATAAGTTATAAGTAATTATGCTACTTGGTAGGAATGATATTCGGACCAAGTAGAATGTTATAAGCAGCGCTCGTTTTTCATCTTTGTTTTTATTTTGGCATTATTTAAGGTCACACTTATTGTTATCACACTTTATCAAGCAAATGGACTTGGTGAACTTAGCTTTGTATGATGGGTACAATGGGAATGCACAATTCCAGATATGGACTTTGGCTTATCAGTGTTGCTGCTGAGTACTTCAAGACGTTGCCATCTAACACGAGATGTCGACCCAGTGTTGGTATGATGTCGATCCACTGTCTGTGACGTTGGCCCACCATCATACCAACACTGGATCAACGCCTCGTGCTTGCCAGGAGGAGACATTTAAATACAATAGGGCAGACACATGTAGCGGCTGAGTCTTAGCGTTATCACCTATTTATAGTCATCATCCCTTTATTCAAGATCTCCAGCCACTGAAATTTAGATATTATCCTCTGAATATGTGGGAACAAATCCCCCGGGAATAGTATTATGACGCATTACACCGCATTAGCTCTGAATGCAAGCAATCAGGCCTCAAGCTTCATCTCAGCAAACACAAAACATTTGTATAACATTTGTACAAGGTTGGACCAATGTCAAAGACGTTGGGCCGACGTTGTACAAATGTTTTACACATGTTTTGTGTTTGCTGGGATGTAATGTCATACATTTGTCGCAAATTATTGCGTGGTAATGACAGGTATATATTAAGGTGTTTATATTTAACACAAATAGGCGTTTTTATTCTTGAATGAATTGACTATTTCTCCCTTTTTTTAGTTATAGTTTGGAAGGAGGCATATCGGTTTTTGTTGAATTCCATCTTAGATTTTTTAAATATAATTACATAGATGCAATAGATGAACTTCATAAATAATCAGTGACTGAATCAATTGTTATTTTATGTTTTATTTTGTGAGTGTTGGCTGAGATCTATGGAGACACCTAATTGAACAGCTGAATATATTATAGGTAACCACACCAGACCATCCAATCCTAGAATGGGGACATGTACCGTCATATAAAAAGTACATTTTTTTAAATGTCCCGTCCACAGAGACATGTATGTACTGGGAGTGTCGTCTTGAATGAGTAGCTCATTCAAGTTACCGAAGTTGTACTTTTTATGACGTCATAAAAAAAGAGTTGTCTCGGGCTGCGTCTTGTACCGTCGAAGTAGCTTGCCAGAGATATCTCGGGCTCCGTCTGGAATGAGTTAATGTTTGATCATGAAGGAATTCTTTAATCTTATGTACTTTGATCTGAAGAAGATGCGGATGTCGAAATTCTAGAAAAAACGACAATCAAGTTTTTGCTACATTGTTCCAGAGGTGTATCTTAGTTTAAAGTCTGTGGTGATAATTATATCAAAATCTACGTTTGTGGATTGCTTGAAATCGTGTTGATGTTTGTCGATTGGTTTTTTTCATTTGGCGAGACTTTATTATAAAATTGAATAATATTTGCGGACCACATAATTTTATGTTTGCCGCAAATATTATTCAATTTCATTTTATTACGACAGATTATATAAATCAACATATATTTGATTATACTTATATCGGCCGTGACGAATGTTAGCTCGTTAATCAAATTATTTGTTTATTCGGGCAGACAAATAATATCTACAGTATAGGACTGATGGACATAATTATGGTGCAGTACTGATATTGCTGTGTTTTGATATCACATTAGAAGACATATATATCTAAGTCTAATGAATGGATGTACAAACATGTAAATGTGACGAACCTTACACCAGCAGGCTTAAGTTGACTGATCCTCTTCACCATGTATTATTCCATGTTTGAAAATCAACACAAAATTGTTAATGAAACAATCAAAATCATCACAGGATCGATATAAAATAATAAAATGTACATTTTAGCTGATCAGTATGGTGGGTATTACAAGATCTTCTCGTATGTGTTGGGTAGTATCGTCTTCTGTCATAGGTAGTTCTGAGACGTTATCAATCTCCTCTTGGTCCCAGTCCTCTTGGAATTCTTCAGTGGTTCTCATCTGCAGGCCTCCTTCTGTGTCGTCCTCCATATCCTGCTCATTGCCCTGGTCGTCGTTCTCTGTAGTGACATCCTGATCATGTGGATCCACATGACTTACCATATTCTTCAGGTCCTCCTCATCATCCACCTCTACAGGACATTGCATGTAGAGTACAGACCTAGCAGGGGATCTCTCCCTGTGTGGTGTCCTGATGGGGAGTACACTGAGAGACATCACCCTCTGTACAGGCTGTACATCACCTCCTACATCTCCTATATTCCTCATTGTGGCACTTATAACAGGCTGTGACAGGACGGGGTGAAGACGATGTCTATGATGAGATGAGTGTTGCAATGTCCTAGCTACAGCCACAGAATCTGGACTCTTCATTTTGTGAGACAGAGGTATACACACGCTAATTCTGAGTAGGTGTCGTCCAACGTTACGCTGGAAATGATCTCTTACAACGTGATTTTTCAAGCCATGGACCAGAGCGTTCACAGCGGGGGCCATATGTAATGCAAGAGTCACTGCAGCTCTCCACTCACTGCCCAGTGAGTGACCAATGAAAATCTCAGTTAAACTGAACAATGAATAAGGGAAATAGCAGAAGACAAATGCGGTTAATAATAGAAGTATAGTTCTGGATGCTCTTCGTCCTTTAAGGGCTACTGGAGAAGGAGCTCCGTGTGTGATGGGAGCATGGATGCTCAGAGTTACCAGATGCACCATGGTAACTATCCTTTGTCGTTGCCAGCGTGCTATGCGGAATAAGTGCCAGTAGCAGTAGCTGATGATGAGGAAAGGGATAAAAAAGGTGATGATAAGAGATAATAATGATAACCACATGGCAGATTTCTGACTATAAGGCAAATCACATGAGCCTATGTCTCTGTAATACTTATATCCTACACCTGTGAACAGAGGTAGGAGAGCCACAGGGAGAGCCAAACAACAGTTGAGGATAATATAGAGGGCCATGCGTCGTCTACTGGCTATGGTATGATACCGTAATGGAGATGATATCGTTCTGTATTTGTCCCATGCTAGGGATGTTAGCGTCCAGACTGTCACCTGAGTCCCCATAGCGTAGAGAGAACCGTGAATTTTACAGCGCAGCTCGTCATTCATGGGATGCAGTAAACGACCAGCAGTTAATCTGAGTAGTCCCCAAATGAGCAATCCACATAAAATGAGACTGGCCACTGCTAAGTGACACAGAAGAGCATTGGCGGCTGTGGCTCTGAGACGTCTTGTAGGTAATATAGCTAATAACACTGCCACATTCAAACTCAGTCCCATGACCAGGGACAAACACAGTCCAGCCAAGTGAAGCCGAGTTAACACGGAGTACTCCATCTCTGTGGTTATCCCGTCAGATGACGAGAGAGGATCACATCCCAGACACGTAGGAAATTCCGGATCAGCCGACCAGTCGAGAGAGGAGAAATCCAGACTGGTGTTTAGAAGTCCTGTCATGATTGTAATGTTGTTACTCCTATTAGTCATTGCTTGGCTTGAACCGTGTAACAGGTGGCATAGCCCAATGTGATAGCACCATGTAAATGTGCGTTCTTGATGAAACTGTAGCAGAATTATCCATTCAAACTATAGTTTACAATGCTGACAGCCATCGTCTTATCACTTACCACGTGCATTAAATAACCACAATAAATTAACACAATCATAACCATATTTACTGTGAAAATAGGTTCAAATTTTGAAAAAAAACATGTCCTTCTAAGTTAAGCAATGCCTGGTAAGTCGGCAGTACCAGCAGTAGTCTTATTATAACCTGTGCTCTCATCTGCTAGGATGTTTGTGATTCTGTGCTGAATCAGTTCCGGGTTATCTACTGTATATCAATGTTTTAAGAACCCTTGGCTGCATGCGTCTAACTTTTCCACTTGTTCTTTTTGCACTTTGCCGCGTCTGGCAGTCAGTCAGGATAATCCTGCAGTCTGAGATGGCCATGTGGCCCGGACAGCCACCGCCCCGGCATCCCATATAACCTGTGTCTGATAATACAGACACTGTAGGCCGCTGTTTCTATCCACTATCTAGCACCCTTCCGGCGGTTAACTACAGACAGACATTGCCGCTATTTCTCCTTGTAGCGATCATCACCGGTCCCTTACACGTGGCACTGTGCTGCGGTGCTGCCAGTTAGTGACTATGTGGTAGCATAGTGTTGTCAGCAGTGAGGTTCTGGCTGTCTGGCTGCTGTCACTGCAGGCAGAAGACAAACTATGTGATAGGTCGGTCTGACTGCCTCTGCCTTTTCTAGGCCGCCCATCTGTCAGTCGGCAGGTGGGGACCGTTAACAGGCCCTCCACCCATAAACACAATACACTCGCCCAATGTCTGCTAGATGTTGGGCAGTGCGTTGGCCCAACATAAAATCAAAGTTGGGCTAATAACGTGTGATTGCTGCTGCTCTGAAAGATAAAGTGAAGGAGACCACAGTATGGGTGCAGACTGGCTGAGATCATGGCAAATCTGAGTGGAGTGTGTGGTGGCCGTGTTGACAAATTTATGGATTCGAATCCAAGTTCTCCTATTTCCAATAAGTCTATATTGCGCAAGATTGGCTACCCTGACCAAATGTTCTCTCGTGTTGCCTGCTGTGTGTACAGAGCTACATCATGCCTGAGAAATACATCACTGCACAACAGCACACATACGACGTGGAAAAATGGCCGAGGTTTTCCGTCCGAGTCGAGATGTTACATTCCATTTTCTGATGTTATAACGTTGTCTTAGAGCGATATTACATTGGCCGAGAGGCTAAATTGACATGGACAGTCCACCTTGAGATTAACATTGTCACAAAGTCATTTTACACTGGCTAAGTTAACATGGTCAGTATGTCCTAGTACACTACACTTTGTCACAGAGTAATTTTACTTTTTGCCGAAAAGCTAAATATACATGTGCAACATGTCCCAAAAACACTAGACGTTCTCACAGAGTGATCTTGCATTTGGCGAACAGCTAAATTGATATGGGGAGTATGACTCGGTGTATTTCCACATATCAAAACGGCTGTTGTCTCGGATTTTTTTATTTGACCATTTAGGGCCGTTTAGGAGCGTTTCCGTCGCCGTTGCTATCAGACGAGGTGGGTCCTTATGGAGGATTTCAGAGATGCTAAGTCAGCTGACTTTCTCTATGAGGTCAGGAATGTTTTTGTTCAATGGCAACTCCGATTGGTGGTATGAATTAATCACTAATTAAAAGCAAGTTGTAATATTGCTGTGTCGGTGCCACGTCTTTCGTGAATAGCTAATTATCATAATTATTTTTAATACAAATGATTATTTTATCCGCCATTATTGTGGTCATTATGTACATTTTTATCTGGAATGACCACACATATATTAATAGCTATTGCCAGCTGTCTTTATTTTTTAAATGTCATTAAATTTTTATAATACATACTTATTGCTACATATCGTGTTTCTACATTAAAAAATATACTCGAGTTATATTAACTGTTATGTATACTATTGGTTACGCTTTTCAGAGTGTCTTTTTTGCTTCTATTTTTAGTAATTGCAGCTATTTTATTCCTGGTTTTGGTGCCGGAGACATATCTATCATGTATATAATATTAATATATATATTTCTTTTATTTATTTTAAATCATTTAATACTTGTACATATATTTACACCACGTTCTATTTATCATATCGCATGTATTATGCACTGTATCATATAGTGATGTTCATTTTAATGACGCATCAGCCTACATAGACTTCCCGTCGTCAATAAATATCTATCTATCCTAAAACACTAGACGTTGTCAAAGAGTAATCTTACATTGGTCGTAAACAGGAAAAGAGGCATATAAAACTTTTAATGATTAGAAGAAGAAGCTAACAATCACGAGACCAATATTGAGTTGCCTATTTTAGTTCTATCCGTGTTCACAAATTACTATTTAAGACGAACACTGATACGTATATTGATATTATGACAAAGACGAGCGAAGATGCGAACAAACGAGCTGACGAATTCGTGTAGGACGAGAACAAACTTGTACCACGTTTTCGTTTTCGCCATGCACAAATTTGTCGGCACGTTTTTTCGGTCTTTTAGGGGCTTAGTTTATTAAATTTGATATTGATTGCCAATATGTAGATATCAAACCAATTATGAAGCTGATCATTAATCAGTAAATTGGTTATAATATTGAATGTGGGAATGACAAATGTATTTCTAGAGGTCCACTATGAGTAATTACATTTCGGACACACATTATTAAATAATTTGTAGATCAATTATTTGAGGACATGTATTTGAAGATTAACTTCAGAAGAAAAATCGTGGCCTTTATCTGTTAATAGCTTATGGAAAAAAGCAAGGTATTTGATGGTTTATGCGTTGGTGCATTGGTTGCATCGTGGTAATTCGTCGATGAATTTTAGTACAATTAGTACAAAAATTAATCGTGGTGCAGACTTATTTTGATATCTGGCTTAAACATATGGAAGAACCTTCCGAAAATATACGCTACACAGACAGACAGACAGACCACACGACATGGTTTGAGCTTTGCTTGTTTTCAGAAATTACGTGCCTGGTGCAATACAAATGGAACCATTTATATAATATTACAAATTTTGTAATAAATAATATCAAATTCTACTTTAAAATATCTACATGTACTTCACATAAAATGCGATTTTGTTTATTTTTGGTCGCTTTTATATTTGAAACTACTACTGTGCATGTATTGATGCTTGTTTTTACGTTTTGTAAATTGTCGCTTGATGCATGTTCATAAATATAGACATACTACTCATCCAAAATGACAAGACAAATAAGTCAAAATTCAAAATGACCGCCAAAATTGAAAACGGTTCATCTGACGGTAAAAAGGAGTTAAATTTCGGCCCACGTGGTTATATTGGTACAGATGCAACCTCATCCAGAGTGACAGACAATTTTGTCAAAATTAAAAATGACCGACATCTGGAGAACGGCACATTTGTAAAAGTAGTGACATTTCCACAGGGTCATACTGCTACATATATATGCCTAAAACTCCATTCAAAACGACCGACAAATTTGTCAAAATTCAAAATTGGCGACATAGTTTAAAATGACCGATATCTCGAGAACGGTGCATGTGATGCTGAAAAGGAGTGAAATCTCTGGCCAGAGGATTAGAATGTAAACGTATACCACCTCATCTAAAATGACCGACAAATCTGTCCATATGAAATTTCGACCCATGGGTTCATATTGATGAGACTAAACGTATAAAGCGTCCTTCGTCTAAACTTACTGTCATACTTGTAGCAGTCGATTTCTAGTTTAGAATTAAAGTTTAAGAGATCTATACGGATAACACACTCATAATTTTTCCATAAAAAATGAGTACATAAGTATACATTAGAAAAAAATGTATAAACCAATTTATACACAAAAAATAACTGTATTTAATTATTACCGAAAATGTCAGTTTTTTTTCATGTTTCTGTCTTAAACAATTAAAAAAAATGGATAATTCTCTACCCGCGGAACGATTTTTGAAATAATTGTATTGTTACAATTTTGTCACATTGACGTTTTTCTGTGACTTCACATTATAAAAAATATTTTAAAAGGCTACAGGACTTGAACCCGTTGTAAACTCCTTTGTCGTCTTGGTTAACTACATTTTATTCAATTGATAGTTGTTGATACCATCGCTTAGCAGCGCTTAAGTTTGTCGGAAAATAGTACTTCCAGAATGCTACTTCTTCGTCGTGGAAAAGATCAATAAGTAGTTTTTTACATATCTTGTAGTGAGTAAGTCAATATTCATAAAGAAACTGTCAGGTGTGGTGATTTTCACCATGTAATTGTAATGCTGAAAAAAGATTCATACCTGTGCATAAAAAGACTAATAATTTAAATGGCAAAAAAATTTGCCAGTGGGTTAATACATGGTATTATAGTCTGTAGTAATAAACCATTCTGTAAAATGATGCAATGGAATACATTATGTTTATTATGTAGACTGTCTGGTACTAAATCCCCGAGTATGCTGATATGTTAAGCACATTTCCATCCTTTTCTAATAATAATTGTTTGTCTGCTAAATGACATATACTAGGAAAACATTGCAATTGAAAATATAGGTACTGGCAAGAAAATTTGCCAGTGGGCACTTATGGTGTCTTTGATTGATATGTTTATGATATATGATGAATGATACCCTCTCCATGTTTGAATACGCTGCGAGGGATGAGCCAACTATGTAAAGCAGATCAGAAAGCGAAGAAGTAGATGGTGTCATTAAGATGTGTATGAAATGTACAAGATTTATTGAAAGAGAATGGTAAATCTCCTGGGACTGTATTTCTCTCAATGTTCCCCCACAATCTGGTCAATAGCATGCAGAGGGAGTACAGCCTATATTATCAGCAAAAAGGAAAAAGGAAAGACGCCTCGGTGTAGATAAGATGGAGGCTATAACATTGTTAGGTATCATGTTTCTATCTGGATACAACCGACTACCATTTAGCCGGCTTTATTGGTCAGAATGAGCTAATATTCACAATTCTCTGGTCTCTGATTCTCTGAGGCAGAACAGGTTCGATGTTATCATAATTGATCCTTATTTTAGGGATAATACTAATTTGTTAGGTGACAGATACGTCTACTACAAGGTTCGACCGATACTTGAAGAGTTGAGTTTTCAAGCCGACAGATGTGGCTGAAGATTTCAGCATTGTCGAAACCATGATACCTTATTTTGGTAAACATGGCACAAAGCAGTTCATCCGTGAGAAGCCAATAAGGCTCAGTTTCAACTTGTGGTCTCTAGGATATACATGTATCACGTAAAACCGTATATTTGCGGGTCTAGAATCACCCCCTAGTCTCAGTATGAAAGAAATACATTTATGTATGATACTCCTCGTGGGAGTGATTACCAGTGTTGGACACTACATCGACCATATCTAGGGTACTGGGATGATTGTTAGTAGTTGTACTTGTCGCCCCATCCGGGGAGGGTCATTAGAGTCCGTCAGTCGCATGCTATACGGTATGGTACGGAAGCACTAGTCTACAGCAATCATCCAAGGGAAGCTGCAGCCTCCTCGTATCTGTCCATAATCTAATCGCTGCGCGAAATGCCACGGAGTTTCAGCATTAAATTGCACAGCGAAACCACAGTCTGGGCATGTCTGGGGTTAGATCCCCTAGACATGCCCAGAACCCCTTATTGGGCGAGCGAAGGAAAGCGCTCTCAATAACCCACCATGCCCCATCACCTCCAACCTCACATCATCATATGTACATCATTCATCTCATCAATTGACTACAACGTTTTTATCATATTACAATGTCACTTGAAAGACCATTAGTGCCGAAAAGTGACGTAAAGCAATGATCTACTAATACTAATACTGGGCACAATAAAGACATTTCAATGACCCTTCTAAAGCCCACTGGCAAAAAAACTGCTAGTCCCAGAAACCACTTAATTTTTTTTTTTTTTATTTAAATATAAAATAGTAATAATGGTCTAATCGTAGCAATGTGTTATATTTTCGACTAGGAGGCTCTGTTTTAAAAAATTGGGCTTTAATGGGTTAATTAATATTTACAAAATCAACTGTATAATCGTTTTTATAAATGTAGGCGAGCATGGCCGCATTAATATGCTCAGAGAGCTTCGACTTGATGTGGTAATTAATTTTCATTATTGTTCTTCCCACACCGCGTCCAGGTTCATGCTAAATTGGCTTCTTTATTATCATTTTCCCTCTTACCTAATAAGGATAAGTTATTGACATCTCACCATCCGGTGCTTTCGTAGGAGCGGTTCTTATTTAATTATTTCTAAATTGTCATTTTAATGATCAGATGATGTAATTAGAACTTGTCAGTAAGGCCCACGATTCCACTAGGCTATTATCTTGCCAATAAACAAGACAATTAAATAGACTTCAGTGTTTGATAAGTGATGATCATTATTATTACCTCAGAAAATACCCCTTACACCGCTAAACAAGACTATAGTCATTTGTAATTTGCTTTCTTAGCCGATTAAACATGGTAAATCACTGTAAGTTATTGGGAACGAAACGCGCGTTTAACCCTTTAACCGCCGGTTTCGCATATATTCGGGTTTTGATTTTCATTAGCCATTTTTCATTAAATACTACATTTTAAATATATAAAATGTATCAACCAGCAAGATTTTAAAAGAGTTGATCTCCATTTTGTCAAATCTGAATAATTTTCACTCTCTTGAAGTTGTGGATCGCGTCAGCGAGACACAACTTCAAGTGAGTGAAAATTTAAATTGAGTAATTTGGCGGGTAAAGGGTTAAGTATCAGGATTTGCAAATGTTTGGTCTCAAATTAAACAAATATGCGTAATTTTCACCCACTTGAAGTTGTGGGTCGCGGTCTCAGAAAAATAATATCACTCTTCACATTTTGTGAAGCAAGAGGCAAAACCGAGCCGGGAGAGCTTCCCAAGGATGGTGAGATGACAATTAGATGAGACCAACGCATTCCAGGCACACGGATTTAACTTGGAACCTTGGCGGTCTGAGGTCAAACACCCTACCTCTCGGTCACGGAGACCCCCCCCCCCCATATTTTATTATTTGCGAGTGGACGGAGAAAACATACTGTTGTTTATTTGACACCAGGTCCAATGGCCCTATCAGCTAATTCATCCAAGCACGTCTAGATGTTAAAGGGTCAGGCAGAATCCTTATATGTTGAGGTAACACCTTCCATTAGACTGTGGCATCTCATCTGCCCAGGCCATTACAGGTTACGGGCTATTTATCGATCTAGGCTCCCTTTTTCTACGTTGATGCCGGATCTTCATTGGCGGCATAATAATATCAATAACAGGGATGGCAAATGACATCTGATGAGAACACGCAATCCTGTCAGACTATAACAAACTAAACATCCAGCACAATAACTTAGCCCCAGGCTGTACCAATGATGGGTAAACGTGACTGCAGTGGCCCATCATTGGCGCAGTATTAGATCGTCGCTGCGTTTATCTGTGCTGATCCCCGTCGGCGAAGCCGCAAGATTGCTGGGCAATTTTCCAGTTGATAAGTTGGGCTAATTAGTCTTATTTGCTGGTGCAAACTAATAGGGCCACCTACCTGTATCTGATAGAACTGAACAGCCTTTTAGTGAGTGATCCACCTCTGAAATAAACACAAGACACGTATCCAACGCTGGCTCTCAGCTAGTGTAACACCTCAAAAAACTACAGCAATTTAAAAACGAGTTTTTAAGCCAATTTTAAATAATGGCGGCGGGTGCTGTTGCAATTAGTCATGTAAAAATTGCGATTGGTCTAGAAATAAGTCAACTAGATTCGGGCTACATGTATGCTTACAATGTCGTACATTCATTCCATAAATAATATTTGTATAGGTGGATAATTATTTTATTTGAAACTAAACATCCGCGCTTTCAGGACTCGGGAAGGTAGAATAGTGACTTGACGATTTTTTAAAATATTTTAACCCTTTCCAGCCCGAGTTTTTTTAACAAAATTTGAATGATAATAATACTTCAATACAAATATTACGGAATCTTTGAAATGGTGATTCCAATGCACATGAAATTTTCAACGCACATGAAGAACACTTGGGGTATCAACACAAGCTTCTTATCAAACCCCTCGAAGACGTACCCTTACTCCCTAGAAACGGTTTCCATGGAAACAGTACCCAATTTTATGTATTGTGTATTTTCAAGACGCTCGAGATCAAATAATATAGAATAATTATATATTTATATATTAATGGAATTCTAAGATGTCCGCGGAACATGTTACACAACGAATCCTCAATATAAGATCAGTATAGCTGTTGTTGCTATTGGTATATACGTCAACAACCATTAACCCTTTCCATGCGAAATATTTCATTATTTCGAAAGAAAATGTAAAAAAGGAGTAATTTCAGTAGCTATCGCTAGGCTTGCAACACCTTTTAAGGATATCAAAATGGGTATCATTATTAGTATGCGATGGGGTTAGACTCTTCAGGTACTCAGGGCCCGTTCAAGGTCATTTCACTTCACATGATTCTGGGGAACTGCCACATATATATCAATACATTGCGCCTAGATCCAGAAGTGCATGGACAATATGGCTTGGCTTGTATAATTTTTTTTTTATTTGAATTTATGAAACTTTGACCTTGCAATGACCTTGAGGTGACCTTTGACTGACCCAAATATTGCATGCTCACAAAGGCCCGCCCCTGCCGAATCCTACATGTGTACATATGGTTAATACAGTACACCTTGTAGATCCACAGCTACAGCCATTATAACAGAACACGTGCATTCCCATTAAATGGGTCGTGGCATAAACTTGAGAGTCAAAGGGTTAGCACAATTAAAGTGAGATATGAATGGGATAGAGAGTAAATATATATTTTGTAATTATTACCGAACTAATTAAACATTGCACAATGTATTCTGGTCGAAATTATACAATTTTAAATGTATTGTGGCAATCTAAAGGCCATGTGAATGCAAAATACGGGCATGTGAAAAATGACGTCATATTTCACCGGCCTTCAGGGGCCGTACGGGCGTGAAAGGGTTAAATTATGAACCAAGTAAAATAATATAAACTTATAATTACAGTTTAATAAGCATGATAGGGCAATGGCTCATAAGGTCTGATAATTATTGGAACAAAGCTACTGAGATGTTATGCTTACTATAAATAAAACTCCTGATTAGTGGCTAAACGCTGTTGTCTGTCACACCGTAGCCTGCGGTCTTGCACCCCCCCCCCCCCATGATATACGCATTTCATAGAAACATGATTGTTTTCTCTTCCTCGGCAACTCGTAAAAAATCAGTATTTTGGTGAGCCTCCATGACCGATAGGTAGTGTGCTCGACCTCAGATTCGGCATTCATTCATTCATTCATTCATTCATTCATTCATTCATTCATTCATTCATTCATTCATTCATTCATTCATTCATTCATTCATTCATTCATTCATTCATTCATTCATCCATTCATACTCTGATGACTGAAACATGCACGTTGCTATGTTATACTCTATTCTATAATCTAATTAGTTATTAAACCTTCCATAATAGTTCACGAAAGTTTCCAGCCATCCAATGTATACTTCCCACATGGCTATATAGACATTTATTGCAATTTCCTGCAAGGTGTTTTTCTGTCATAATTAGACAGATCTACATAAGTTTAAAATTATACCGACTATATAAAAACATCTTTCTCATTTTTAGATGCAAACATATAATAGTCCAGGCGAACATATTACTACTAAAATTGGATAAGTTAAATAATTATATTTTATACACGTAAACGTGTATTTGTTATATGGGCGACCACTTATATGCAAACCCTATATCTCTATCTCCCTACCGCTACATGGCATATCTAGCCCCGATATTTATATAACCCGATGATCCCAGTAAACAACACATTTGTATAATATTTGTACAATACAATGTTGGGCCAACTTCGAATACAAATATTTTATGTTTGCAGGGATGTTACATATACTAGTATACATATGCATACATATACTACTATTTTATACACCCTCTTCAATAACAACACGCCAACAATACAGTGAGCAACGCTGAACTGTTTTAATCAGACAACTGTTACACACTTTTCAATGACAACACGCCACACAGTGAGCAACACTGAACTGTTTTAATCCGACAAATTGTTCACGCGCAAACTCGTGCAAATGGTCTATACTAGCATATTTACTACTGATATCCATTTTCAGTTTTTGAATCAGTGGCCAACAGTAGATCTATGCAACCATGTTCATCGGATTATTGTGGTAGCGAATGTAGGTAGTAATGTAGATTAAAAAGAATGTAGGCCTACGCAGCAGTTGAAGAACCAACTTGTTGCAAATAACATTTCGGGTTGATCTATCTGGCAACTAGACTACACTACTAATACCGCATACATCCATATACATGGCGTAAAGTATTGTAAACAGTAGTTTGATGGTATGTTTATCTGCTTAATATGGTTTGGATCAGCAAAGCTGCACGTCGCCACAACATCACCAGACTGGTTTGTTCAGATAAATCGTTTGACATCAACGGAACGATCAATCAATTAAATCTAAATCAGCGGCATGCCATTTTCTGTTCATGCTATGGGAATTCTGTCGCCATCAACTAATTCTTCAATTCATGGCACAACAGAGCCTGCGTTTCTAGCTATGGTTCAGTGTTGGCTAAACCTGCAATGCTAGACAGACAATTGGCGAAAAAAAATCCCGTGTTATCTAGGTTCACATCACGACAATGTTTTTTTTACCTGAGAACACAATAATCGATCACAATCCGGCATGTGTTACCAGCATTGAATTTCTAACTATATCGGACAAGAACATCTGTGACTTGGTGGAGCCAACTAACTGGGACACTAGTCTCACACATATATATATTGATAGATCAGGCTGTACCATGGCTAGATATGTATCGTCCCGCATGTCAGCCTGACCTAGTTTTATTCTCCCTCGGGTTAGGGGCCTGTATCGCAAAATCATTTAAAATTGCTTTTAAAATTGGCTCATCACTCATTACCAAATTATTTTTCATCATTTTATATCTACGACCGGTTTTGACGTTCACACACATAACACTCGCCATCGTCATAAAATTCAGACTGTTAAAATAAAACATGAATTCATGAAAAAATGTCTACGTTTCAGTATTGTTAATACTTTTAACCTTTCTCCTCGTATCATTCTGTTTTTTTGTTTTGTATTCACACTTCAAATATTTATACCGTTGGTTGTTACTCATATGTTATATTATTCTCACATGTTTTCTTTTATTACATACTGTGGTTATATGGCAAATAAATGTTATGTTATGTTATGTTATGTTATGTTATGTTATGTTATGTTATGTTATGTTATGTTATGTTATGTTATGTTATGTTATGTTATGTTATGTCATGTTATGTTATGTTATGTTATGTTATGTTATGTTATGTTATGTTATGTTATGTTATGTTATGTTATGTTATGTTATGTTATGTTATGTTATGTTATGTTATGTTATGTTATGTTATGTTATATCGTCCCAGGGCCGCAGACAATACAACCTCAGCCATAGTATTGTCTTTTTATCTCATTCCAACAATTTCAACCACAATATAATACAAGTATGTTCGTTTTTAGCGCCTAAAGGGTTAGTGCAATATGAAGCATTTGGCGGCCATTTTGAAAATTTATTTAGTAGATCCTTATCCCTGATCACACTTTGAAAAAACGTTTGACATGTACTTCATCAGGGGATATACTGATAAAAAACAAACAAAAAACGTTTTTCTGCATTTTTTAGGGTCATGTTGTATATTGATTCTACTAACATACGATGCACACATGTGGGGTGGTGTACTTGGCCTGATTCTCATCCCATCAGTAGGTGTAGGAGGAAGATAAATAATCATGACAAAAAATTCCCACGGGATCATGGCTGAATCAGCCGGGTAGAAAAGCTTGTATATCTGATACAATACAAGCCTTGGTATGAGCTAACATCATGTTACAGGCTTGGAATCTTGGGTGATTGATACCACAATGAGGCTGCCATTACGTGATCGCCAGTCAGCAGGTCAGCGTAGCTACTCTTTCTCCAATGTGATATATAGCTTATATATATATATATATATATATATCAGTAGTTATCTCTCGTACAGTAAGTAGTAGATCAATACTGTCATGCAAAGCCAAAAAGCAGTAGCTGCTTACTGCCTTTGCACAACAGAATAGGCAATTTCAAAACAAAGGAAAACAAATCGAGATTATTATTTTTGCAAAGTGTTTTTAAAAATTCCCTAAGTTGGTCTAATGCCAAACATATTTGGAGGCAGGCCCAAAAACATCGGGTGTGCCCTTTTCTTCAGATCTTGGATCCGCCCCGCTTTAGACAGTCTGAGGTGAATCAGTTCAATATTAAATTACACACCATTACAACGCTCACATAGAAGGGGCATTGTAATGATCATAATAAACGTCTATAGTAGCCAACATATTCAAATATGTACGATGATTTCAGTTGATTTTGGAGGGTTTTACATTGTAGTTGATAAGACACTGATAATCATGATGATTTACTGTTGACTGAGCCTGTTGACTTAGCCACATACCCGTATTACCTTGATTACATGAGCCTATAGTAGGCAGACTGTTACAATCAGATATTATTCTTCATATCAGGTAAATGAAGGGCCAGGCGGAAACATCCGGGAAATCTATAGATCATCAAGTGCTCAGGGCCCGTATTCTCGTACAAGTTACAATATATCGTAGGCTTCTGATTGGTCGAGATGGTCATCTCGACCAATCAGAAGCCTACGATATATCGTAACTTGTACGAGAATACGGGCCCTGCATAGCTCACAGTACATTGTATAATATTATGATACATACTATTGCGCCATCGTCTCAGACAGTGCACCAACATTAAAATGACATTGGCTGTTATTTCTGGAATGAAATAAAATTGTATTTGATGATTTCAAACTCCAATCAGGTTCAAAATAAGATTCAAGCTCAGACCAACAAAAGAAAAACAATATCCATTAATTAGGTTTTACATTTTATTTATTATGTTCGTGTATGAGAATAATTTCAAAGTCACTACTGGCGCAGATGCTGCTATATGAACGACAGCCAATCATTATACCAAATCGTCGCCTCGGAGCTAAAGGATCCTATCTGACACTCGTCAGAGTGGCAGATAGGATCCTTTAGTTCCGAGGCGACGAAATATGGACAAATATGTACATCAAATGCATCTCAATTATGCTATCGTAATGTTTACTGAACGTATGAAGATTATTATATGTCGTTAGGTCACGGCGTTCAGACATTCATGACTATAGATTTGATACGATTTATTTTTTGTAATAAATAAAAAGAACACTGTAATTGCCGTGAATGAGATCTAGATTAGGATGGTACTGTCCAGTATTACAAACAGTAATCATTGATTTATTAAAACCTCGATGACTTAATGCACCATCTGTAATCTCTACCTTCATGGATCTTATTAATACAAAGTAACTTTGCATGTTGTACTTAGTGATCCGTGTAGACCAGATTGTCCTCAGGCTTGAGATAAAGGTGGTGAATCTGGATCTGAAAACCCTTCCTAGTAAACACAAAACATTTGTATAACATTTATACAACGTTGTCCCAACGTCTAAGACGTTGAGACGACGTTGTATAAACGTTATTCTAATGCTATACAAATGTTATACAAATGTTATAAATGTTATACAAATGTTTTGTGTTTACTGGATTCACTTCACTGCACCAAAGGCTTTTTTTAATTTGAAATCATCATAAATATCTTAGTTAGCACTTCCCGCTACGGTCTACGGTCTTTATAATTGTTTTTATTCTTTCAGTGCAGGGACCTTATTTAGACGTCAGAGGCTGACGTCTTTAGACGTCAGATACTGACGCCTTTAGCCGTCAGACACTGACGTCTATATACGGTCCCCGCGCTTAAAGGGTTAACTCTTGTGGTAAAGCTTTGAAAAGTCACCAAGGGTTATATTTGAAATTTAAATATTCAAATGCATTTTAGTTTAGTTCCTATACAGTTTCACTATGCAATTTGTGTTCGTTGTGAGCTTTATTTTGTCGATGTACACTTGCTTCTATGCTGTGTATAGTGGTGAATTGTCGACTCAGATATTAGAATATCTGATTTTAGTTAAATGTGCCCTGCTTCTACACAGTGTGTTGCTTCATACGTATATGATATCCAGCTCCATATGAAAAACAACATTGTATTGATTATCAATTAAGATATTGTGTTTAGCAACAAACACACTTCCTTCCTTCCTTCCTTTCGTAATTGATTTCTCACACCCTCCCTTCATTCATTTGTTTCTTTGTTCATCTTGATCATTAGGCCCCACGTGTGAAGGATTGCGAAGTATGCTAATATGCATCATATTTCACACCACTCTAATGTAAAACAATCGGTAAAACATTGCAGTAGCAGAATAAATCATGAGAGCTAAAGTATGTTGGTTTGATAACTGGCCATATTAGAAGGTCGTTTAGTAAGAAAAAATAGACAAAATAAATGTCAGATTATTGATTGTTTCTGGATAACGCGG
>OZ024903.1:54831334-54948310 GCA_964017125.1 Flabesymbios commensalis
GCATCTGGGAGTCCCCGTTAAGTGATAGTATAAATCTTTACTAAATACCAGTGCGGGTTTCAAAAAGGATAAAACACAACAGATCCTATGCCTAAAAAAAATGACTCGGGCTTTAGGCCACCTTTGTGCACATATAGGCTAAACTGGGCCAGGAGAACCTCCTGAGGATGGTGAGATGATTGAGATGACACTGTCCTCCAGACACAGGATTCGAAATTCGAGCCCTGGCGGTCTGAGGCCGAGCACGCTACCTCTCGGTCACGGAGGCTCCCCACAATACTGACTTTCACTCGTGGAAGGGGAAGAAACATTTTTGTTTCTTTTAAACCGCTGAGTCCGGGAACTGAACCCCGAACTCTGGCGTAAAAGGCAGCGGTGCTAACCACTACCCTAGGGCCCCCGCCCATCCTATGCCTAAACATTTTGATCAAGTTGGAGACGTATATTCGGCAAGTTTTCGTAAAAAAAAAATCAGCTTCAACCGGCGAGCCTGAAATAATTGTTCGCCGGTCTTCACTTTAATACTGTCAATAATAGAGGTTCTATATGCCGATGAGCATAATCTCCAACCATGGTTGGCGATCAGATTCAGTACATAATTCAGGTACAATGTTCTCCCCGATCCATACTTAATACAGCAATAATACAGTCTGGATCTGATATGTGATCAGTATATCCTTAGCATGGTTGTCCGATCACCACCCTTGTCCTTGCTGAAATTAATTTTCTTTTTGCACTTCTCCTAAATATTATATGTTATGTGCGGTATACATTTTAACTTACACCGCCCGCGAAAAAAATATGGATCCACCACACGCATTATGCACACTGCAGTTGCAAATAGCCTGTGATCAATTTTAATTTACTCTGTGAATTAGGAATCAATTCGCCTGAAATGTGGCACCAGTATGTAACTGGTATCCGTTAATTTAATGTGCAAGAAATTATGGGGAAAAGTATCAATTTTTGCAAAAAAAATAGGTCAGCAAAAAAGGTAGTAAGAACAGGATATTTTAAACATTTTTTGGGAAACTCTCTGGGCATGGCATCGTGGTGGAAATTAGAGATAATATGTGAAACTCTCAAATGTCCTCTTGAGTAGAATTGACTAACACAAATAACAATAAAACGTTTATTGACACTTTATCATCATCCACTTTATAAATAATCACTATTTCTTTAAAATATTGTTTTCAAACCACCGCTGCACTATCAAAAATGTCCTAATTTATTCCGTTTTTTATGTGAATGAGATAATTTACTGAACAGTTGATATTTGGTTGAATATCCTCTTGCTCTCATCAAGGCATCGACGCGACGGGTGATTTCGTCACATAGTTGTTCCAGGGGATCCTTTGGTATTTCATTCCAGATCTCAAAGTTGTTGGAGGGTTGTGGCTGAGTTCTCTTATCACATGAGCCCGGATTGACTCTATAAGATTCATATCTCGACTACTGAGGCTACTGCATAACCTGGATTCCCCGGTCTTTAAACCACTGTGTTGTAGCTGCCGCTCTGTGAGGTGGTGCATTGTCCTGCTGCAACACAAATGGATGGTTCACATCTCCATAGATGTTCTCTACAGATTGTGGGAGGTTTTCCTCAAGACTGTAGTAGTGAATAGGTCAAAGTTAAAATAAATCTGTTATAGCAAAGGCTCCATAACTCTTCGTTTTCATTGTGGTAAAATTCTGGAAATTACAAAATAGCAAAGAACAAAGATGAAAATCTAACCTCAGCCTGGTCGTGGAAAGACAGACAACTATACCATGCATAGATCCTGTAGATGGCTGTACTTTGTGTGCAGTAGTACGTGGACGGGATCTAAACTCACGCACCATAGTGCGGTCCTCACGAGTAATTGTGACGCGGGGGTGCCCTCTACCAGGCTTATATTTATAATATCAAGTTTTTCTGTATGATTTAACAGCTTGTTTGTAGGCCTACATCACTCCTGTAAGCACTTTAATAATAGCATCTCAATAATACACACTTTTTTTTATTCAAAGTGACAAAATAACAAAAAAATCGGTGACTGCCGTCGAGGCCTTGACTATGCTGTTAACTGCTATTGTAAATAGATTTGGCGACAAAATGCTTCCTTGTGGGATGGATCCCTTCCTCTTGTGGATCAAAACATTGAAGGATACACATTTCCAACCTAACCAAAAATTGAACCAATGTTGGTTCAATGCTGTCCCAGCGGCGCAACTCAACGGGTCTAGGAAACACGATACAGGGGAAAGTGATGATGGTATATAGGCTACACGCATCTGAAGGAGCGAACATATTGAGAGCGACAGATTATCAAGTTTTAAACAACAACATTTTATTGGTATTTCAAGATATGAAAGTTATATTTTCATTCCATCCACTCGCCCAGTTTGACTTTTCTCCAGATATATTTTGGATTTGAAAAATTCTGAGGACTCGGATTGTAGCCCACTTTTATGCCCTCAAATAGATTCAGTCATCAAATTCATCTAAAATGACACATTACAGCTAATGTTTATCGGATAACTGATGCCTAGAATAACATTTTTTATATCAGAAATGGATTCAGGGCCAGAAAGTAATTCAGAAACATTAAACTATTGGACTATCAGTAAAAATTGTATTCCACTTCTACCGCTGGTGATCATGTTTTTGACCTTCTTGTGGTGCTTGAAGGTCACAGAAACATATACTTTTAATTTCAGGTGCAGAAATAGGTTTCACACCCCGAAATTAGTCAGAAATGACATATCACACTTGATTATCGGATTATTAGTTAAAAATCTATTTTATTCTGGCGGCCATCTTTGATTGTTGCCGTTTTTACGGCCAAACGCGACATAGGATTCATGGAGAATCTTATGAGAGCGATATATAGCTATTTATGGATAATCAGGCCAATTTTTAGCTCTTACACCCACATTTTTACCCCAAACCCTATTTTTTTCATGAGTTGACGACGCCCATTTCGAATAAAATAGTTATAATTAAAAATGTTCAAAGATGCCAGTCTGGCATGCTTACTTATATCACACTAGACATATCATGCATCAATAATCTGCAAAAAAAATTGTATATACCCATTTGCAAGGTTCAACCTTCGTCCACCTGACTACATGACAGTTGTTATCATAATAGAATCCTCAACGCGATTAGTATACTGAGGTATATTAAGTTATTTACCACCCCACCCCCCTACAATGTCAGTTTCTAAGAAATTTGCCCATGCATTTGCTTTACTGAATACTTTTATTCTGGTCATTTTGGAATATCATATGTGTATTTCAAACACCCAGAACTCCATCTATGATCATTTTTAGCTTAGTATTCCTTCGACAATAATGTCATTTTGAGCGTATAAATCATTACACCCCTCTGCTGAACTATGGTTCATAAAAAAGTGATACCACAATTCGGCTTTACGCCTTCCCTATAAATGATCAGGAAGGTTTGCTCTAACAGAATATATAATCAGATTTTGTCAGTATGGTGGGTTGTACGGACCGAATTTTTCTCAGGTCCAGCTCTTCTACTACTGCATCGGAGAATAAATTCTGATATAATATTTTCACAACTTAGATCACTACGATGTCAAACGTGGAGTTGTATAATGCACGGCGGTGATACGAATTGTACACACGAGGACCCGAAGCCTGAAGCTGGTAAAATATCACACTCTTTTTGAATTAAATTGATGTATTTTGTTTGCATAATACATGAACAATAAAACACATCATGTTTATTTTGGAGCATTACACCAGAGAAACAATTAGCGATAAACATTCCAGTAAACACAAAACATTTGTATAACATGTCTTCGACGTTGTGCCAACATTGTATAAATGTTATACAAATGTTTTGTGTTTACTGGGATAGCATAATTTGCTCACGTACCCTAATTACACGATGCCTGGCAGTGAACCAGGGAGCTGAACCTGTCTGTCAAAAGGATTACATCCTCTAGCATGTCTAGGTCTCTTCATTTTCATTCGTACATGTAAGATAGTGATGGTGTGGTCTGGTGTGGTGAAGCGAGGACATGTGATCTTTACTATTATTATAATTCAATATCAACATTTGAATTAGACGATGGATATATAATTATGCATAGTTGGTAAAACGTTATATGTTTGATTTTGGAAAATTCAAGATTTCTAAAGATTTTTAGAGGTAGTTTGCGTAAAAATGAAATGAATAGTGTTTTAGGCCACCTTTGTGCACATATAGGCTAACCTGGGCCAGGAGAACCTCCTGAGGATGGTGAGATGAATGAGTTGACACTGCCCAACAGACACAGGATTCGAAATTCGTGCCCTGGCGGTCTGAGGCCGAGCACGCTCCCTCTCGGTCACGGAGGCTCCCCACAATAGTCAATCTTTACCAGTGAGCAGGAAAGAAACATTTTGCTTCATCAAAACTTGAATGCTAGAGCGGGGGACGAACCGCGATCTGCGACTTTTCAAGCAGACAGCTTTAATCACTGCACCAGGGCCTCGCAGTCATAGCATAGTTATTAAAACGTTATTTGTTTGATTTTGGAAAGTTCTAGATTTTTAACCCTTTGACTTCCAGGCCGGGGTGCATGCCAGGATCCCGATATACTGGTTTAGAAGTTCTATTTTTCGTCATTTGAAGCTGGAATTGCTAACGCAATTTCCAGCTTCAAATAACGAAAAATACATAAATGTAGTATATATTTGACGAAAATTTGTGTCATTTTATGGTTACGTTCATTGACGAATGACGACGGAAATTTCCGTCATGTATGGTAGTGAAAAGGTTAAAGATTTTCAGAAGTAGCTTGCCTAAGCAGGTATAGACTATAGTACCATGTATATAGTCCGTCACAGTAATCATGGTAAATCCTATCAAGAACTTTATATATAAAGTTCTTGATCCTATATACAATAGGCGTCGCCATGTTGCCTCGATGTGCAGATCATCGTATACACAGCCAGACCACTCGCTCTTAGTGGACATAATTAAATGTTAATATTAAATAGCACGTCGACTTAACCCACAGGAGGTCACAGAACCAAATGAATTAACTGGTGCTAATGGTGGGCATGTATTTCAATACTGAGCGATTAACCCTTTGTCTGCTGATCACGACAATAGTTGTTTTTAATCCGTTTTATTGGCCGATTAAACCACTGTAATTTGAAATGAAATGACTACTTAAATATCAATATTTGTAAATGTTTGGTCTGAAGTTAAACCAATTTGAGTATTTTTCGCCCACTTGAAGTTGTGGGTCGCGGGAGCGACGCACAACTTCAAGTGGGCATTATTAAATGAAAAAAACATTTGGCTGTCATTTCAGTTAAAATAGGCCATTCGAATATAAAACCTCAATTTTATCAGTAAAATCTCTGTTCATTACATAATCACAGACTGTGTATCCGATCGGGGGCATTTTATAATAATTTAGCCCAGCCAGAGAACTTACCTAGCAGACACAATATGTTGAATCAATGTTTGCTTAACTTTAGACCAACGTCGTAGACGGTGGACCAACGTTGTAACAACATTGATTCAACCACGTGGCAACTTTACTTAAAGGGACTGGCCCAGGCTAAAATCATCAAAAAATCGGTGATTTTATTTTGGGTTCTTAATATGACCATATGATGTAAACATGTACATAGACTAGAACTGCAAATTTTTATAATTTTTGTGCTGCGCACTTACCAGTTAGACTAGATATAGAGACGAAATTCCCGCATTTCTTATTTTTGACATGGTTGTCAATAATTACAAATCAGGAATTTCGTCTCTATATCTAGCCTAACTGGTGAATGCGCAGCACAAAAATTATAAAAATTTGCAGTTCTAGTCTATGTACATGCTTACATCATATGGTCATATTAAGAACCCGAAATAAAATCACCGATTTTTTAATGATTTTAGCCTGGGCCAGTCCCTTTAATAACCACTCGTTATTCAGTACATGGGTCACATCATTCAGGGGACCGCCACACTACTGGGACATGAAATGGTTATGTAGACATTTCTGGTTGTGGTGCTGGAGCAGGACGTCTTACATTAATCAGTTAACTTCTATAATGCTGAATAAATTTGTATAAATTATGCATACCAAAGGGTTTATTTCAATTTGAAGTTATCATAAAAGTCTTAGTTAGCTCTTTCTGCTTCATTTGAATACCTACGCTATGGGTCTACGGCCATTATACATATTTTAATTGTTTCAGTGCGGGGATTGTCTTTATACGTTAAAATCTGACGTATTCGGACGTCAGATTCTGACGATGTCACCGATTATTATGCAAAATAATTAAAGAAGTATATGATAGTACCACCGCCAGTGTTATCACATAAACGAGTTATTCGAACGAACACAGAAACGGTCCTCTGTAATACCACCCGTCGACTATTTAAAAATGAATATATCGATATGTTATGATGGGTTAGCATAAGATCAATGCCATTCGTTCAATGCACCGAAATGGCAGCAAGACTGTATGCTCCCCGTGGACTTGAAATGGCAGACCAATGAACAGCTCCAGTGACCAGAGGGGTAAAAGTCGGATGAAATGTCTTCAGATTTGATATCAGACTATAAACCTGCACATTTACCTTTTTGTGTAACACAGGTTCATGCTAACCATTCGAAATGAATATGTAAACAGCTAAATGGATAGGTACAATTTAAGATAAGCCCTGCGATCGATAAATATTTCTTTCTTTATTAATTTATCAAGTTACAAGGATGCGGCACAGGTGTAATCTGCTCCGCCCATTATCCAGCTGGGCTCTGGCCTGCTGTGAGCCTACATGTGGATCACTACGGATACGACAGATCTCATCATTTACTCTGATTTTCACGGTCACGAGTGACACCCAGTCAGCCTGCAAATTAATCTCCTAAATTCTCCCGACGTGTACATTAATTACTGATGAGCACTGCAGCAACACACGGGACACAAGAGGTCAGCTCTGACATTGCGCCTGAAATGTGGTATTAGTTTAAACAAGGGCTAGTACAACCGGCTGGGCCGCGACATTCAACCAATGCTGGTTTAATGTTGTGCCAGCGTCGGCGACGCTGGCGCAACATTAAACAAGCTTTGGGGGGATGTCTCGTGCTTGCCGGGGGTGCATGCATATTAGGCAGATTCGTCTCATTTATCTGGCCGCCATTGTTACACTGTGACATTGTGAAGGTCGTGTGTGTTAGGGGTGACACTGCACAAGGTCAACGTGATGGTCATTGTCCGGTTTTAGAGTGGTGAAAACCTATCACGTCGCCAGCTTTCTGAGCCACACCCAGTGGACACAACACATTCACCCGATGGGCATTTATTGCCGGGCCAGCGTTGAAGACGATGGGCCAGAAACTAACGTTGTGTCTCTCAATGCAGGGACAATTTTATAACTATATCCGACAAACAGGCTTTTCATCTATATTATGTGTGTTGAAAAAAATACGCTGTCTTACAAAGTTTGATTTTGGAAATATTTTAACGCTATTCTAACTTTGATACTACAACTAACTTGCAATGCTTCTGGGAATTTAAATACCATAAATAATTCTAATTACTGACAATTTTTTGTCTTTGTCGAAGCAAGCCTATTACACTTTCAATGTTGTCCATTGTTTTAATGTAATATCGAAAAATAGCTCAGTTTTCAACAGAGCGCGCAAATGCTAAACCGCACTTCGACAATTACTGCCACATTCAAAATTCAACAAATGAATGAAAAATTGGAAATGGTTAGTGGATGTTTTATGTTACAACGGCGAAATCACCATTTTTTCACTCGCAGGCTGATGACATTTAATTTAATTATACATTAGCTGTTACCTGCCCAGAGCACAGCAGCAAGATCATTGGTCGTGATCCGTTATTATTGGATGAGGTTTAGTGCAAACCGCGATATAGCCCAGAAATATTACCTGGATGGTAAGATGAAATGTCTCATATTTTTTATATTTTTGAGATCATAATACATTTTTGAGTAAGAGTATATATTTCTGAGGCCATTTTTAGGCTACATGTTATTATGATATGGGCCTACACATATTAGGCCTATATATTTACATCGTCCTGTAGTCAGCCTACTGTTAAAGTAGTATGCCGATGTTTTATTTGATATTTTGGTATCAGTCAAAAATGTTGTTTGATGAAAGCTTGTTAACAGGATTCGTTCAGGCCGCCGGGTCTCGCAATGGCATGAAAACGTGGCCGGACTCAACACAATGGGATATATTTTGACATTTGTATCGAGATAGGACCACACTAGTGTTATCTTATTTTTTGTTCAAGTTATAAATTTGCAGCTCATAATGTCCGACTGAGCATACTACTAAACTTTAGAGTTACATCGCTAATAAAATGAATTACGTGTCTTTGTGATGCACTGAAATAGGGAACTACTTGGACGGAACTAATTATTCTACACATATTGCATGATCAAAGACCAAATCGCAGTGGGCGATAATTAATGATGGATATTAGAGCCGTATTGAATATTAAAGGAGAAAAATGATGGCTCTTCATATTGGTTACATAAGCCTTCCTCGCGTATTAGTATTTAAGGAGTGACGTTCATTTGGCCACACCCTGTGGAATAGAGACGTTGAAATTTGAGAATACCTCCGTTATTAATGATCACTGATGACGACAAGGAGTTTTACGTATTATATGGTGGCCCGATGATAATGGGCGCTGCCAAGCGATCAGTTAACATGCCCATCCAGCTGAATATCTTTACAGTGGCCCAAATCCGTGAACGCTGGCCCAGCAGATGGCGAGCGCATGGCCAATGTACGGATTCAAACAGAAGATGCTCACCCAATTTTGGTTCAATGTTGGTCCAGCATCTGCGACGCTGTACCAACATTGAACCGGAATTGGGTGAACACCTCGTGTTCGATGGATAGAATCCTGTCAGAACCACAGGTACAGTGGCAGGTGGTCCCATTAGGCAGACAAGGTATAGATGACAAAAAGTAACAATTCCCAGCAGGCACAAGACGTTTAATCAATGTTGGTTTAGCGTTCGTCCACCGTTGTAGACGATGTACCAACGTTAAACCAACATTGATTCAACATATTAAGTCTGCTGGGAAAGCATCGCTGATACTCCAGTTACTCCTGCTCATCCACTGACAAATTACCTAACTACATGATACGAGTAGCCCACCAGGGGATCAGGATGCTTCTCAGCAAAATATTAGATTCGGTGACTGTTTATATATAAACGTATCATAGAACATATCATTTTAAGACATACATCTAACACAATGGCGATTCAGTATAAACACTGTATGGCAGTCATGGATCTATTTGTGCAAAGTGCAAAGCCAAACGGCAGTATCTGCTTACTTTACAAGACAGAAGATAATGCCTTTTGCATTTGCTGAGTGTTATACCCGTCATACCAAATTTAGGACGCACAAATATAAATTTTGCTTTTAAAGAAACATACTAATGCCTTGTAGCCCTGTGCTGAATACAGAATTGCTGGAGCAAGCGTTTTTTTCATTTTCTCTATTGATTTGTTGCCACGCCCCCACCCTCACATGTTGATGATGGGGTATCAACAGGTACAGCGTGGAACGTCGATAAAACTGCTCCCCTACTGGGAGAGACGTCATTTACGTCATTTGGTGTGAAATTATCTAAAAAGAGGGCTTCAGAGCTGGAAAAACAGATGTGCTCGATTAGACAGGTTTTGTGGTGCAACACGACACTCCAAAAACAGCTCCCCACCGTATTCTCAGGTGCTTAGTGTAAAGAAGCATATCAATGTTGGTTTACTGTTGGCACAGCGTCTACGACGCGGGGCCAACAGTAAACCAACATTGGTTCAGCGTCTTGTGATTTTGGTTTTGAGCGTGTAGCAAAATCAGTCATCGGACGATCCCTGGGATTTGTACTGTTGATTCCTAAATCATCTTACACGAGTTAACCCTTAAAGCGCTGAATTAATTTGTAAAAAAACATCGCAACCAAAGGGTTTTTTCCATTTGAAAATCATCATAACTGTCTTAGTTAGCTCTTTCCGATTCATTTGATGTTATGGGTCTGTAACGGCCAATATAAATATGTTGATTCTTACAGCGCGGGGATCGACATTAGTCGTCAGAATCTGACGTCTACAGACGTCAGTTTCTGACGACTTAAGTTGATCCCCGCGCTGTAAGCGTTAAGAATAGCACACATTAGAACATGCATTTTTCTATCATGAGTGTACACCCATTCAAAGCTGGAAAATCTAACTGCACTGGTGGTTTTAATTTGACTTACTGACAATAAACCTTAAAATATATAATTTTTTCAATTCTAAAGATCATTTAACGTGGCCTGACAGCTATTTAATATACAATAGTCGTAGGAGTGGAATCTTCAGCTCAAAAATATAATTAAGAAGTACTGTTCTTGGAATTCAACAAACTATTCTCATTAATCATTTAAAATATAGGCCTATCTCAAATTGTCATAGGTCGATCTACTTAATTTACGTTCACTACATCTATATATTTAGATAATCGATTTTTTATTGCGACATTAAATTTGTATTTGTATTTTTAAAATGTTATGATTATCATGATATGTTCATCACGGTTTCACTGATCCTAGAGATTAAATCAATGATTAAAGTATTCCTTTCTGATCTCGTATATTTTGCAGATAATATTCATCGATCAGCAAAATGAAGACATAGGGCCTAAGAGGCAGATCACAGTTTATGTTCCTAGGGGCAAAAGTACATGTGAGAGTATCAATATTATCCCTTTGGATATGAAAGGGTATATCTGCCACTTTGTAAAGTGGCAGAGACACCCTTTCATACCCAAGAGGACGATATATTGTTGACGTGAGGCAACTGCCTCAATATAATTGAGTGGTGTGGTTCCAGATTATTAATTTTACATATTGCGATATATTTTCTTGGTGAAGGTTACAACATAATATTTGAGATTGAACACGATAATAATAGTTCAATGTTGATCCGACACAGCCTATTTGCTTGTCGCGGATGATTGGACAGCATGGAAACAGTTGGCCAGCAGTCTAAAATGCATTGCAGTCTCATGTGTCTGGGAGGGCCGCTTAATTTCCTCATTTGTCTCTCGGGTTCACGCAGGCCGGTGACAGGACGGTCATCCTAGGCTTTGACCTACAGAAAAAGATCCTTAAATTAGCAACGTTATTATAGGTGGAATCAGTGCAGGCACTGGCCAGCAAACACGACACGTTGACCCAATGCTGGGTTAATGTTGGCCCACCGTCTACGACGCTGGGCCAACATTAGCCCAGCATTGGGTCAACGTGTCGTGTTAGCGGTAGCGAGACACAACTGCAAGTGGGTGAAAACTTAAATTATTAATTTAGCGCTTTAAGGGGTAAGAACGTTTTTGTGAAAACTGTTGTTGATCATAATTCGTCCCCTTGAATACGAAAGGGTGTATTTGCCACTTTGTCAAGTGGCAGATACACCCTTTCATATTAAAGGGGACGAATATATATGATCCCCGTGTATTACTGTGTGTAACTCATATAACATAATTATGCCACTTTGCGTACCCCAAATTGAATAGCCGAACTGTGACATCGCCAGCGTATAGTGCGATGCAAGTGTTTTTTTTAATCGGAGAAAAAACACTTTCGCAAACACAAAACGTTGAACCAATGTTGTTTTAATATTGGGCAATCGTTGACGACGATGGGCCAGCATTAAAGCAATATTGGGTCAACGTTTCACGTTGTGGGCTAAAACCACCCTAATAGTGTGTAAATATGTGAATTATGATATACAGATGAGCCATGGGTGCCACCTGGTGATTGGTTGCTGGTTAAATGCAGTTTATATACACCTAATAATCCCAAGGAGACAATTTAAAAACAATTCTTCTATTGCACCATGGACAATAAGGAAAATGTGGAATTTGTATTTTTATATTCTACTAATCTGTGATAGTATTGCATTGGTTTATACAACTTGGCCATTTACGCGCGTGTACAACTTTGAGATGCTGCATATTAGACTTGATATGATATTTATTTGGATGATATCAATGCAGAAATATAAAGTGAATATGGTCCATTTTAAAAAAATTGAGCAATGAAGGTAAAGACATTTTGCGAAAAAATAATTCTGATTTTGTGAAGTTAAATGTTACGTATGTTTATAGGATACTATGCCGAGCATCAGTGTGCAATATCCAAGCAGCATGTTATATATTAGCACTTTTAGAGACATTAATATAAATATTTTTTGTCTTTACCGGTATGGCTTAAATAGTAGGCAATTTTATAACGGTAAAGACAGAACATGAAACGATAAAGACGGTTTTGTAACGGTAAAGATATTGCTGTAACGGTAAAGAAAAAAAGTTAAATAAATAGGTGATATAAGGTTTATATAGCAAGCCTGGTTTTAAGTATAATTGCATGCAGACTTCCACACCTTATGACTAAAGGGACACTGAATTACCACAGAACTTACATTTTAAAAACTTTTTGAAAATATGTTGAAGACTTGTCTTTTCCGTTTTTGCTCAAATAGTTAAAAAATGGCCCATACATTCCCATATTTTAGTACTGTCATTCTGAAAAACAACTACAGCTTTGTAATATATTATTTTTATTATATCAAATTTAAATTTTAAAGCTTCTGTGTGCGCCCTGCTGGGCCATTGTTGTGACCGTAATGCGTCCCCTCGGATATGAAAGGGTGTATACACCCTTTCATAGCCTAGGGGACGATTGGTCCTATGTGCCTAATGGTCTTTGATGTGCATAACACATTCCTAATAGTGTTGTTTGGAAACACTCAGACCAGCTTGCTAAGCCTTGATCGACCTTGTCCTAATTAATGCACCACCATAATGGCGGACAGTGACCTAAGGGTCATCTTAAACCACTAAGATGTCAAATATGACATGACTTGCCCCAAAGCCGTATATTGCCATTAGTGGGCATACATCATTGATCAAGGCCCCTAAAATCTATTGATTCTGTTACATGGTGTGTCCCAGAAGGGCTGGTATTGTCTAATAATACCAAACATTACTCATATAGGTTCACACATGTATTGGTGTTATATGGCTTAAATTCCCCATTCCGGGTGAAACCTTTCCCCCAGCCACGTCTGGTCTATTTAGACAAAATAATCATTTGTTTGCTGATTTTGATCTGACTCTTGTCGAAAATACAACATGTTAAATATGTAATTTTAAAATATTGAAGAGTTTTATTTCCTGTAATTACAAAAGAAAACGCTTATATTCGAACATAATCTCTATTAAATTTACAAGTTTGCAAACTTAACGGCCACGTCATCGTCATTGCAGATCGTCATCGAGTAATAATGGCGGGGAAGGTAGATGCAAACGAACCGTGTATTTAACCGTCTTATATGCGAATATTATGACAATTGTTCCTTTTGGTCACTTTTCCGAAAATATCATTATTTGGGTTACCATAGCAACAACTCAATTATCAACAAGTATGCTCCTATATATGTGGATAATATTAGAATATAGAGGTACGCCGAGTTTGTACAAATTACTTTGATTTCAAGCAATAGTACCCAGCAAACACAAAACATTTGTATATCATTTGTACAACGTCGACGTTGGTCTGACATTGTACAAATGTTATACATATATTTTGCGTTTACTGGGTATGTTGTGTCAAGGAGTGTATGTTCATCCCGTATACATATCAAATCATATTTTTTTTTTAAATTAGGGCTATTACATTAAAATGTCCAAATACCTGTCATATCACAACACGTGACGTGACTCGTCATTATGCTGATCGAGACACCTAGTGGATACATACTAGTCTGAAGAAAATATAACACAAATCTATGGGTCAAACCGGTCAATGATGTACCACTGGGTCACCGGATCGTCAAATTATAAATTGTAGAATCGACAAAAATTGTCTATTTGCTTTAAAATACTTTGATATCAGCTTTAAAACAAGTTAAAATGCATCATTTTGTTTTCACTTGATTTTATCTGAAGATATCTCTATCTGGCATACGTCACCGATGGGAACTGGATCATTTACCAGGATGACACTTTGAAAATCAAGTTGATTTTTTCACATCTTCAAAAAACTCGTTATATTACAGGAAACACAACATATACATCACATACTCAACTTTAAAAACCCCTTCACACATCTAATAGTGCGATGTCAATATGCTTTTGAAAATAAGGTATTACACAATAACATTTCTTCCAACTAATATCACACGAATTCATGAGATACTTTTTAAAATACAATTTGTCAGCTTTATTATGAAATCTGACGGTTTTTACATACTAATAGGAGAAATATGCACTCATTTTTTTTAAATAAGGAGCTACTAGTAAATATCACTGGCAAGAGTTTTCATCAGCGACGTTTGCAATGAATAGGGACGGCTATAAACCAGGTTCATTTTATGACTATTTCACAGAAACCTGTAATATAATAGAAAACATCTCTACATCCATAAATGAAATTAAAAATAGCATTGCGTTGCATTGTTATCACCTTCTTATAATATTATATTACATTTACTCCTGGTACTTCGTGAACGTTACTGATCAAAACATGTTTTTTCATGTTAGCCTAATTGCCCTGCTTCCCTTTACAAGTAGCCTCACCCAGTGTTTTAATCTATGATTGTAATATGATGCAAGAAAACGATACAATATTTTTAGAGGACTACATCCGCATGATGATGATAGCCCCTCTGATGTATTTGGAATTATAGTTATTGTCTATATGTATCAGTCAGGTTTGGTTCAGTGGATGCTTCCTATCTGATGTTAAATTTATCGCTTGTAAACTATCTGACGTGTTGGCTGAAAATAATAAAAGATAAAAATAATTAGTTACAGGCCCATATATTTGTTTGAAAGTACGAGTATTGTCTCCAAGAAATATTAATTTAAAATATACAGGAAGTTTGGTGAGGATTCTAATATAGCAGACTATGCGGTATTGGTGGGGTCACGTATTTGATTCAGTTAATCTAAGAATATGCAGCAGTGATAGAAGTTATTTATACACGTGGGGATCCAGATTCTGCGCACTTGTCAGCGTTGACGCACATGTCTACGAATACATTTAACCTTTTCACTACCATACATGACGGAAATTTCCGTCGTCATTCGTCAATGAACGTAACCATAAAATGACACAAATTTTCGTCAAATATATACTACATTTATGTATTTTTCGTCATTTGAAGCTGGAAATTGCGTTAGCAATTCCAGCTTCAAATGACGAAAAATAGAACTCCTACACTAGTATATCTGGATCCTGGCATGCACCCCGGCCTGGAAGTCAAAGGGTTAACAGTTTGTCCCACCACCTCCCAAGCTCCACACATCACTATTAACTGCATCGCTTTAATTTTTTTAGCACTGTTTTTTGGTCATTTGCTTCGTCATTATCTTGTTGGAATAATGAACATTTTCTAGTTCAGGGTGGAGACACTGTTATTCTAGGAGACGGATACCCCCACAGTTTATTGTAAACCATCAATTATTATCACATAAAAATAATATCATTTTGACCATTATTAAAATATATGAGGTAGCTAAAGGTTAAAATCTAAATAATTAACCAATTTTTTGTCATATAATTTTCACAACGAATGTAATTTTATGGCTGCTTATAACATTACATCACATAAAGTCTTGTTATTTGCATACAGTGGCCTAATGATAATCCCATGTCTTTCTGATATTCATGGGCCACTGCATAGTTTTTTGGTATATAAATATATAATTAGGTTCTATAATAAACACTGATAAACATACTTTCATTTCTCCATTACCTGGCGATGTGGTTCTTTGCATTTTGCTTGTTGAATATACATTCTACGAGGGTATTAATTTGGTTTAGAGAGGGAAATAGTGTACATAAAAATACATTTATAAATGCATGCTGCTGCAGGTACATTGTTGATCTTGATCCATATAAGATTTCATGAAAAGGTGCATTTCTACGTTGGCCAGATATTGCGCAGACATATACACTAGTCTGCTTCTCTGGGTAGAGCATAAGTACAAGCACACCTGAAGTCATGTATACAGCATGGAATAGTCAGCTGAGCTAGCAGCCTACTAGTGTGCGACTTGCTGTGTGAAAACAAACGGGATGGCATGATATATATATCCCATGCCTTCTAGGAATAGATGGTGTATGCATACACTTACTGTAAAACTTTCTTGTTCTACTGGACTGTGCTTGTGAAACTAGTGTGTAAATTTATCTGAGACTACTAGATATTAGTAGCTAAGCTGAGACTTTTCAACTGTTACATCACATGTGAAATCATTTTTAAGTAATCATCATCATCAGTAATTGCACAGTAGCGTATTTAGTGATAAATACTCAAGCAAATGAGGATAATTGTCTAAATTAACATTACCAGGGGGTTACTGGATTGAATCACCGTTGGGTTAAATCGTTACTGGATTGAATCGCTACTGGGTTCAATAGCTTTGAATTGAATAACTATTGTACTTAATAGCTAATACATTTGCTGATGGATTACAGCTATACTAGATTGACCGACTATTGGACAGAATCATTACTGAATTGAACCTAGGCCAACATACTGGAATAATAGCAGACATTTTTGTGTTCGTCATGTCGAGTAAGAAGCCCCTCTCTACAGATGAGTTGGCGTGTATCTACAGTGCTCTTATTCTGATTGACGATGACATACCTGTGACGTCAGATAAGATAGTGACCATCCTGCGAGCCGCCGAGGTTCAAGTAGAGCCTATCTGGCCGACGATGTACGCGCGTGCGCTACAGGGCATCAATCTGCGTCAGCTTGTCGCGTCCGCTGTCACCCAGGGGGATGGCTTATCTTCCGGTGAACATGTGGCGACAGGTGCCGCCACAGAGTCTAGTGCTGCACCGGAAGAGACGAAACCGGATGTGAAGAAGGTAGAAGAGATGGAGGATTCTTCAGATGAGGATCTTGGCCTTGGCCTATTCGACTAATTCTTAATGATTTATCTTTTTGTGAGATTAAACGCAACGCATGTATATTAGACTTTATTCTCTTTTTGAATCAAATAATGATAATAATAAAAGGCCTATGGTTTATGAAAATATGCCGAACACAAACACCCTATTATACTTTTAAGCTGTTTATTTCAAGTGTTTATACTTAATAAACAAAATATAATATGTTTTGTATTTTTTGTATTTAGAGATAACTAAAAATAATCGGTAATTATTCAAAAAGGTCAATAAATGGAGCTTTAGACCATTTTATGTCAGAGCGAGGGATGAACCCGCAAGCTACGACTTTAAATACAGGCAGCTTTAACAACTACATATTGACCCCCACCCCCCCCCCCCATTCAAAAAGCCCCGTGGAACTACAGCATAATGCTTTTTAATCCTCCCAATTCTTTGACGATGCACACATTTGGGCATCGCCAGGGCAGCGCCACCATGTGCCAGTAGTCCGACAAATGATCACCGACGTACGCGAGTAATCGCCATGCTCCACCAAAAGAAGCAGTTCTAAGGGATTAAGCTGGAACAAATCTCTCTCAGCCAAACACTATGGCAGCAGAAGTAATCTAAACAATTCAACCATTTAATTATTAGGACCGCCCTAAGGTTTGTGTCCTATTTAGGGGAAAGAGGGGTACTGCGTGTGGGAAACGGTTCACATTTCTGCACACCAGTCCTTATGCAATATAACGTTTCAGGTCCTTAGGTTAAGTACTTTTGTCTTTAACAAGTGTTCAGAAAAAAAAAATATTCACGATTATATTTGTGGTTAAGAGCTGAAAGGGTTTTGGTGGGTGGAGTGCTGTTGGCCCAGCGTCTCAGACGGTGGCCCAGCATTACATCAACATTGGGCCAATGTATCCTCCTGTCTGGTGTTTCTGGCGCCGAGATGTTAAAGCGTCACCAGCATAATGCAGAGAACACGGTACAATCATCCAATGCTGTTTCAATGACGGGCCAGCTCCTAAGACTGTGGGTCAACATTGAAACAGCATTGGTTGAGTGCCACGTGTTTGCGCAAAGTATACAACAGACCGGTGATAGATTAGTGTTGGGCCAGCGTCGTAGATGATTGACCGGCATTGAACCAGCAATGGGCTGCAACGCTGGCCCAACATTGAACCAGAATATGGTGGGTAGGCCTACATCCTCTGTACCAGGTACATTGTGGCCAATTATTGAATGAATGTTGGCCAGCACCTGCGATGGTGATGGAAGAAATACACGTCGAAGATATATTTGAACTTGTCTCCTTGGTTCTGTCCTTAATTATATCCTGGACATTTAGGATTCTGGCCCATGAGGAAGACCAATACACTGATTCTTTGTCTATATCACTCAAACAGACTAAAGCCGAGCCTGGGATGTTAATTTTAGTAAATGTATGTAAATTAGGATGATCGAAGTGGTCTTACTCATTAAGGGGATTTCCAGATGAAACAATGATTATGTTCTGAATCAGTCACATGACTTTCATTCCAGACATATGCTGAAAACATATACTCATAATATGTAGGATGTGTCTGTCGACTTTCAAAAAATCCCAGTAAACACCAGGCACTGACCCAATGCTGTCTGCGAAGTTGGCCCAACATCAAGCCAACGTTGGATAAACGCCTCTCGTTTGCTGGATTTTGTGGTGAATTTTGTGCGACACAAGAGACGACTCTCCTAGATAACCATGGTTATGGAATCGTTAACAAAATGTGCTCTAACATTAACTTGAACTAGACGTCATTCTGACATCTTCTCATCTTAAAACCTACATCATTAGCTTCAGCACAAAGACATCTTATATAAAAGACACGATAGACACCACGATCATCAAAATCCATTCAGATATGCGCATCTACAATGCCAGCGACGGCCATTTATAAAAGCTTGATCTCAGGGGATAAATGGTAAGCCTCTAACTTTATGTTTGCACATGTCCTGAACTTGTGACATCATAATTTGAGACTCATGTTGCTTAGTATGAAGCTTAAAGCAATGTTACAAAAATAAATGTTATATGTATAACTTTATGTACCGGTAGCAGAAATAATATCATTCTACATAGGACGATAACTTGTATGTACTTGTTGTTTGGGAGCATGTGTCTTCACGCAGCCAGCTACAAATAAATCTCAGATTTTTGGCTACATTTCATTCCCTAATAACTTAACCGGAATTTACAGGTTTATGGGTTGTCAAGGAAACTGGCGTAACAAGATTTAAAGCAGTTTCCTACTAAATTATCCTCATAGCAGTAAGTGTGTCCTTATTCTGTCATGAGTGTCATGGCATGCCTAGATTATCCCCACACATCACACACACACCCCACACAGACAGACTTCACTGTGTGATAGAAACCCAGCAAACACGAGGCGCTGGCCCAGCGTCGTAGACGATGGGCCAACGTTAGCCCACCATTAGGCCAACGTGTTTGCTGGGTGCATATTTGCTCACCTTCCTAATTGTTATCAGATATGCCAGCAAACACAAAACAATCGTATAACATGTATATAATGTCGGACCAACGGCGAAGACGTTGGGCCGACGTTGTATAATGGTATCCAAATGTTTTGTGTTTGCTGGAACTGCCTATAATATTCACCTTTTGCAATCATAAACCAACCAGGTCAAAATCACGTATCCATAATGACTAATATCACTTTCTGTAGGTTCAGCAGAAAGGGTAAAAGGGTAAAAGCCCCGGTTCATATACTGTCCAGACTATACCCCCACCGGGATACCAGAACTCTATATTGTATTACATAAGGCAGGATGTAATTAATGTAAGTGGGTCTGTCTTTGTAATGGTGTGATGCAAAGTCATAGAAAGACATGATTATGTCGTTTGTTTTTATTTTACACTTTGACTGAATTTAGCTTATTATATTACGCAAAATGTTGAAAGTCACTCGTCTCAACTTGTGTAGAACAAGTAGGTTTCGAATTATTTTATTATTTTAAAGCCTGAGAGAAGGGTTGCCTTCTTGTACTAATATTAAGCAACAGTTGTTGGCTTTGCTATTATGTGGTCTGCATTATGCAAATTTATCCAAAATTAAAATAATAATAATAAAAATGATCATTTTATGTATTTATTGCTGACAATTTTATAATTAATATAGTATAACAATAATATCTCAAAAGCATAGATGGAGAATTAGAAATAAATAATTATGATAAACGTATGAATACGGGATATAACAAAACACTGCTCATCAATATGGCTTTAACTGCCAAATTATTCAATTGGAATTTTCACCCACTCGAAGTTGCGTCTCGTTGATGCTATCCACAACTTCAAGACCTGGGTGAAAATTATTCATATTTAACAAAGTGGAGATAAACTATTTTCAAATATTGCTAATTGATGTCACGTTTAAATGTTACATGCTTAAAAGCTGATATGCAAAGTGCTAAAAAAAAAGCAAAAAGCGAATATAATCGGTACCGGTGGTTATAGAGTTAATATCAGCTACATGATGGTGGGGTACGGTAAAGAAGCCATCATGCATAGATAATAAATAAAAAAATGAATTATTATCATTAGCACGATATCATCCAATTACCATGAGTATTATATCGTCAGTCTAAAGCAAAAAATGGCCTATCACATTTGTTGTTGTTTTGAGATATTCAAAAAAAAAAACATTCTAGTTTCTTTAAAAATGCCATGAAAACTCTATTTTTTCAGAGTTAATTAAATAAATAAATACATTTATTTAAATGGAAATGACTGCAAGAACATTTTTGCAATAAATAGGTTGTAAATAGATCTGAGATAGTATAGGCAATTTTTACACCATACGTCGATATAGATAATAGCAGAATTTTTGAATAAAATCGCATTATTATATACATATCACTGTTACTCAATGGTCTCGCAACAAATATAGTAGGCTACTAATGCGTCATTCACTAATATTTTTAGACATGTTAACCATTTCACTAACCAGGCCCCTAAATACCCTCTAGTACTTTCCCAAATGGTCCGGGAAACAGGTAACGTGAAGTAATGTGGAACATAACACTAGACTATAACGCACGAGAGGCTCACTAAAGCTGGGTGCAGGGTTTACATGGATTGGGGTTGCCCGTAATTGGGGTACAATCCCGAGGTCATGTCAAGTATTGTCAAGGTCATTTCAAGGTCAAATATGTCGAAATTAACATTTTTACAGGGGTTTTTTTACAGTTTCAGATGGATCTCAGGGACAAGAGTTACAGACGAGACTAATGGCAATTTCTTATAAACACAGGGTAACTCCAGAACACATACAGTGTGAAAACAGGATGATAAAAGAGTAGAATTGGGGTAATATCCTCATGGTAAACTAGTTATATATCGTCCAAGCAAATGCAGGTTTAATTGGGTAGCAAAACAGGCAAATTCAAGAAATTTGGAACATAGCCTTAGATTTGTATTCCAGGAGAGTGACTCTATAAACTGTGTGCCATGTTTCACATGGGGTTGTGAGTGCCTTTCTTGGGATATAGGCCCCTATATATGACTATTGCTTTATGTCGCTTTCTGTACAATCATGGCATTATCGCGACAGAAGGAAGCCTGAGCCCGGGACTATGCCCTACGCTTATCTCGTATGACTTCAAGGGTTCTTTATAGGGCACAGTACCATAGACAGCATTGTATACTCCAGGCATTTGAACAGTTTGTAGCATTACATATCCACACCCACGATGACAAATATCCGACCCGACCTGGATTCGTACCTGGTACCTCAAGGTTAAAAGCCCCATGCAGTCAAAACGAATGAGCCATCGGGGCCGGTCGCCTTTTTTGGGATACAATCCCAAGGTTACGTCCAAGTCATGGGCGGGGGGCGACCCGCCCACCTCTTTTCCCAACAGAATTAATAATTTGAATATATTATTATTCTTAAAAAAATATTATTGTCAAAATGTTCACCCTGGAAATTAATTTTACACTTACATGTGTATTTTTCGTGTCATGTTTCATCTTGGACTACCCGCCAGATTTCAATAGTCGATCCCCCTTTTAACAATTCTGGATCGACTTGATATGTACACTTAAATCAGGTTTGCCATTTATAATTTTGAACAAGCACAGGGTATCTAAAATATGCCTTAGTAGTCAAGGTCATTCGGGCCGTCGACAAGGCCGCTGTCAGAAACGACTACTCACAGAGATTGAGACATATAACTTTTACATAAGTGTTTTTTTAAATAAGGCTACCACATTCTCACTAAGACTGTCATTATCATGGTTACCAATTATACATGAGACGGAAACTTGTGAAATATGAACCATCAATAAAGAAGCTTGAAACTGTACATGTATTCTCGTCCAGACTCCTCGTCCTCGTAAAATAAACGATCCTATGTTAAATATATCTTAGTTATATATGTTTATATAGTTAGTTATATATGTTTTCATAATAAAGGAACTAACAATAACAGGTTAATATATACACCCGGGTAAAAACATGTATACACCGGAAGTCATTTTGCCGTATGAATATATATATCCGGTAAAGATTTCAAAGCGATGGTATTTTTATTAGCATGGCAAAAAACTTTTGGGATCATAGATAGATGATGGATGGGAAACCTAACTGCATCTTGTATCAAAACTTTATTTTGCAATTAATTTGTGGTGGGTCCTATGCGCTGTTGGCAACATTTATAGGCCCGCATACAGAGATATAAAAGCTATGATTAATCAGGCCTGCATATAAGAAGCCCTCCTATTACACAGGCGATATTGCCACATTTGAGCAGCGGATTTCGGAAAGCGGTTCTGTGCCTTTGTTAGACACGATGTGGCTGTATATCGCTGTGATCAGTAGCTTCTTATTTCTGTTCTCCAAAATGAAAACCAGAAGTAGACAGAGCAGTCGTACATTAGATAGGCGCATTCCAGGACCAAGGCAATATCCATTCATAGGTAACCTCTCTCTCTTCATGAATCCTAAGTTTGCATTGTTGACACAGGACATGGTACAAAAGTATGGACCTATATTCAAGTTAAGAAATATGAGGAAAAAATTTGTTGTAGTTGGGAATGAAACTTTAATAAAGGAAGTATTAACGCAGCAGGTTTTTAACGGTACACCGGACGGACCATTCTACAGGCTTAATTCCTACTTTAACAAAGAAGATAGTACAGAAGGAATGAGAGTGGTGCACCGTATGATTGTTCGCAAACTGGCACCGTTTTCCTCAACATTCCTGACAGATACTTCATTCAGCGAGTCTGCCACATCAAATCTGATTCAGAAGATGAGAGATAGCAACGGGGCTGCTTACTCTCCATATAACGATATAGACAGGTTTACTATCAGCGTGATGGCTAATCTGTTAGCTGGTAAATACGGACACTGTTTGACGGATAGAATGTACGACTGCCTTTCTCTCATGAGACCAGGAATACGAATAAATACTCAGTTACTGGTGGACATGTTACCGTGGTTGAAAAATTTGGGCTTTAGAAGTTCCAGATTTGACAAGATAAATGATTATCTTGATAAAATATACAATATCTGTGAAACAAAACTATCTGATCTAAATGAAGAAGACACATCGTCTATGATGCAGGTGGTTTTTCAAGAACATAGATCTAGTGAGGACAAATGGATTTCTCATCCCAAGTTACCGAAACTGTTAATGACAATCGTCTTGTTTGGGGGCACTGGTACAATAACTAAATTTTTAAATGTAGCGTTTGCTGTCCTAGCCCATTATCCTAATATACAGAGCAGAATGCGGAACGAGCTAGATTCTGTGGAAGAAGGTCACCTACCAGATGTTGACAGTTGTCCTTACACCCGTGCCACAATTCTGGAAATAATGCGCAATACTGGTCTAACGGTTACCATTGCACCCCACATGGCGCTAGAAGATACTACAATCGCAGGGTATACTATTCCCGAAGGAACTGGTGTGTTGATCCACGCATGGAATCTACATCACGATGCCAAGCTATGGGAAGATCCCTATGTATATAAACCTGAACGACTGCTCGACAACGAGGGACGATTTCTGTCTGTCGACCATCCTGTGAGAAGACAAATCATACCATTCCATGCTGGTCCCCGTGCTTGTCCGGGACAAGCCTTTGCCAGGGCATGTCAGTTCCGCACGATCTGTGCAACTTTAAAGCGCTTTATCATTAAGCCAGAACATCATGTTGATCCTTCTGTTGTGGATCCACGGGCTTTGCTTTTCAACCGCAAAATTAATTTACGATTTCATGAGCGACGCGCAGTATAGATGCAGTAATAAGGAATGTAACGCCCGTGTTCTAACATATAAACAACACATCTACATCGTTCTCGATATGTTTGCCGCATATATTAATTACAAGTTGTAAATATAATGACACATGCACGTTGTATAGTTGATTAGTTCATGTTAATGTTTAGATCGCTTTAATCGCACATAGGGCGGGGGCCCTAGGGTAGTGGTTAGCACCGCTGCCTTTCACTCCAGAGTTCGGGGTTCGGTTCCCGGTCTCGGCGGTTTGAAAGAAACAAAAATGTTCCTTCCCCATCCACGTGTGAAAGTCAGTATTGTGGGGAGCCTCCGTGACCGAGAAGTAGCGTGCTCGGCCTCAGACCGCCAGGGCTCGAATTTCGAATCCTGTGTCTGGAGGACAGTGTCATCTCAATCATATCACCATCCTCAGAAGGTTCTCTTGGCCCAGTTTAGCCTATATGTGCACAAAGGTGGCCTAAAGCCCGATTCATTTTATTTTCATTTAATCGCACATAACATGTGTTGTTGATATAAATCTACAACCTAGATATTGTTGTGATTTCAAATAATATTATTCCGATCACAGTGAAAATATATGATCATAATTAAGCAATTTAGAAATCAGAGAAAAGGGACTAAATAAAATAAAGACGTTCTATTAATTTATTTAGATGTATGTATGTTGTAATTTGTCAATGTAGGGTGGGGTTATGTATAACAATTGTACTATATTTCTAAAAGTATATCCGTTTTGTTATTTAATTTTGACTGACTCTTACTTTAATTATTTACGTGTGATGATTGGGAAGTTATGAAGGCGGTGTTGTTACTGCTTGTAAATTATTAATTTATACAGAGCTGTGGATATGATATATAATGTGATAAGTAGGTTAATAATATTTGTTATTATATCTATTCAAAAAAGCTAGACTACATAATAACTATGCATAGTATAAAAGTGTACCTTTTTCTTGAAAGCATGTCAGTTTGATAATATAATTTTGACTTATATTATATCAGGCATATTTTATGTTGTATGTGTGATCATTGATGATGCTAACCGGTGATGAGCATTCTAATAATACATATACATGTATATAATATAATATTTATATGTGGATAGATGGTGAATGTGATGTGATGAATGGAAATCTTATTAATAAAAGATAATCAGGTAGTTACATTTTACCTAAAAAATCAGCACATACCCTGACTTTTTATTGTCTCATATTTTCAAAATAATATCCAACCTTATCGTGCTCTATCTAGTTACTAATAACCAGTACGGTAGTCTATATAAGTATTATCAGTAATTTTGTCATTTCTAACAGTTATACAGAAATCGTCTCCGATCTTTAGTAAAACTCAGACCTAACAGCAAATCATCTGATCACATCCCACCAGACACAATATTTTGAATCAATGCTGGTTTAATTCTGGTCGAACATCGTAGATTGCCAGACATGACAAGCCCCACCAATCAGATGGCCGCCCTAGCATTCATTGCCGAGAACTCAACAAACACTATGCACTCATCTTAACGGTGGTTCAATGTGAATTGTTTCCGTTTTGTGTCATGCTAACTTAATGCCATTCTCTCACAACCGAATGAAAAGACCATTTTATAGAAAGAAATGAATGGGGTTTTAGGCCACTTTTGTGCACATATAGGCTAAACTGGGCCACGAGAATGTCCTGAAGATGGTAAGATGAATGAGATGACACTGCCCTCCGGACACAGAATTCGAAATTCTGGTGATCTGAGGTCGAGCACGCTACCTCTCGGTGCGAAGGTCGCGGAGGTCCCTCGCAATATTGAATCAATAAGAGTAAGCGTGGAAGAAACATTTTGTTTCTTTCAAACTTGAAGGCCAGAGTGGGGTTTCAGCCCGCGATGTCCGACTTTCCAAGCCGACCACTGCACCAAGGCTCCCGGCAACATTCTATATCCATCATCTAAAATGAGTTTTATTTTGATATTCGGCCTGGGCAAATAGTTTTACTCACACTTAGGTGTACATTATGCAGTATAACAGAACATGATATTCATTTTCAATAGCATGCTGGCAAAAATGGCAAAATCTCTGGTGTGTTGGAGCGACATAATTCTAAATTGATGAGAACTACAATAATGTAGACCGTAGCGAAAAATGCGCTGACAGAGCGCGATTGCACAATGTGGAATTACATTAATTACTTATATGATTCAGTTTTTTAATTAATTTTAAACAGTTTATATGTTCGGTTTTCTTTACTCTGTCTCGTCATTCATAACTACGTGTGAAAATAGTTTTGATATCATATGTACAAAGATTTGGACGGGATTTTAGATGAGGCCCTGCGTTACAACATTCTTGGATTAACTCGGATCAAGCGTTTTCGAATACAGAAGTGTTTCAGAAAGACAAAACTAATATTAGTCATTTAATTTTTTTTAAGTATAGATAGAAGAGTGTGCCTTGAAACGTGCGAAGCTCAGAATTCTCAGTCAAACAAGTCATAAAAAGAAGACTTTGGCCAGGTCGATCATCAGTGACATTGTCGTCAGGAAGAGAAAGGGAATGGATGGAGTTCTTGTGGGAAAGCCCTGTCACTATTAGTTACCAAATCCATTTCCAAAATTCCAAAATTCTGATGATTTTTCTATTGTGAATATACAATTGAAGTGTCATTTCACGCTTTATTTTTGATGAAAAAAAAGTCTTCTAAAAAATATATATGCTAGCGTAAATATGGAGGGTATGGTCTATTTGATACACATTTGAAATTTAGGCTTAATCACAAACAGATTTTGAAAAAATATGTTTTTGTCAAGGATGGTGAAAGTAATATGTCAGCTCAGCAATTTTTAAATTGCATTTTACATTGATGGAGTTAACATTTCAGTTTTGATTACATTAGTGAGACAGAAAGCAAAATTTAGTTGTTGAGTTGACCGAAAAATATTGTTGCTGAGTTGAATACGGACAGCATGGAAATATCATTAATGTGTTTAAAATAGATGTATTATTGCCCACCGATGCGGCAGGAGTATGGCCATCATTATCAAACACTTTGTTCAGTTTAACATGTTTTCGATGATTTTTGCTGAATTATGAGCGTTTCTGAGTTGACACAGATAATGAATACGTTTCAGGGAGATTATTTTGGTTTTAAAATAGCAGTTCTAACTGAATGTTTATAAATCTCGCACCTACCTCAAAATCTTGCGACTTTGCAGCATTCTCAGAGTGTATCAAATTACTTGAATGGTGTCACATAACAATTTGAGGAGCTTACATAACACAGGCGTTGCTGAGTGGACCGGGTGACGTGAGACAACTAAAAAACTTCGGTAAATGTATCTTTGGCAATTTGTTTATAATAAGTTAATGTATGTTTATGAATAAATTTTGTTCTACAAAACAATTGCCCCACAGAATAACTCAGGGGCAAGCTATTCCCAACATTGGACGGAAATGCATTTATCTACAAATTCATGTATTTTGGCACATTGCACGTTGAATAAAAAAATATTTGTTACAGATATTAGGTTATTTATTGGTCTCATTTTATCGTATTGCCGATAGGAAAACAAAAAACAAAATTGACACACACAATTCATAAATTCATACAGAATAGCCCGAAGAAACAAAATGACCCTTAAATTGTATATTCACCATAAATTATGGGGAATTACAGAATACACTTGGTCAGTAAACTTTCCGGGGAAAGATCTATTTAGTTCTCCTATCAAGCATGCATGATAATATAATTTTGTTTCTTGATAGCTTCAGATTTACTCTTAGCGTAAAAGTGATACTTTTAATCGTTTTCTTTTGTTAAAATGATATTGCATAGGGCTGGTGGATTCCCCATTTGGCTTTCGGGCTTGTTTAATTTAAATGTTATAAAAAATAATGTATTTTTTGATTTGTGGATGACGTCATCCAAGATGACACCTGGATTTCACATTTCTTGGAAACATCAGAGGTCGTCCGTGCATACAGCCACGTTTGCCTACCCAGCGAGCATAAAACGTTGGCCCAACGTTGGTTTACTGTTGGGCCAACGTCGTAGACGGTGGGCCAACAGTGAATCAACGTAAGGCCAACGTCTCCTGTTTCCTGGTATGATGGTGACAACCACCATGGTGATTACATTTTTATTCATGTCCCCGTAAAACTCGGCTTATCGGCAAAACTAAAACGGCTCATTAGCCAATCGACAAATCTAACGCCTGCACAGCTGGGCATTAAACTAGGATGGGAGAAATAAATGTCTCTCATAATTTGAGCACATCCATCTCGTATACAGACCTGCTCCATAAGACCATAATTCTCAACATTGATTAGGCTGCGTGTTAAATTGACCATTACTTTTGCACTCTTTCCTCTCACGTGTCTCTTGGAATTCTGCGCAATATGTTTCTTTCGAGTGAGTTTGATTTTGTAATTTTCATTTTTACACATGACACAAATAAGGATTTCTTTATTATAATATGCATATATATATACATATACAAAATAAAATATCATGAAAAGTATAATATGGCCTTACTATTACGCATAATGTTGTTGATGTAATCAATTCCTAATATCGACAAAAGCATTAAAAAATGATCTTAATCTCTGACTTTGCCAGATAAGCAAACTGAGAAAACACGTTCTTGGATATTTGGAGAGCGTGTTTGTCCACTTGTATCTTATCTAATTCTCTGACTACTTGTTTCTACTCTCCTAGATAAAATTCTACAATAAAATAAGGAGCCTAAGTTCTTCTATAAGGTTTATGTAATAAAGTGGAAACATAATCTTTCATGTAATCGCTTCCCTATTAGGAAAATATGGCCTCTAAAATTTCTCCTCGATCAATTTGTGTACCAGATAACTGATGATTCTCCTAATAATTTAAAGATTCATACAATATTTATTATATGTTTTCTCACCATGTAAAAATAATAAATCAATATTCAACATGTGTGTCGAACTGTTAATAGTATGTTGTAGGGGCAAGTTGTTCCACAAAAACCTTTCTAGATCTGCATAGAGCACAACTGGTTCACAAAATTAAGCGTATGCACCATAAAAAAAATGAATCAAAATAGATCATTTTCCTATTGTATCTTTTATGTGATTAATATGTATAATTTTGCTGTGTGTTTTTTATTTTGTGTATACTATGAATTACGTACTTCTGATGCGGACTAAACATGTACTATTGCAATAAACAACCGATCTGCCCTGCTTAATAAAATATAATTGATATGCTGGTAACGACCAGAGACCATTTAGCATACAAAAACCGACAGCTCTACAAATGTCAATCATCAGAGACCCATGTTTTTTTTGTAAGTCAATAATTTTTCTTTTTAGGTTTACAAATATCTTCAGTTTGATCAGTCAATAAATCGCCCACTCTAGCGTTCATATGACCACATATAAAAACAAGATCAATATCACATGCTAAGTGTAGCTGAGTGGTGAGATGCGAAGAAACCCTATAGTCAGGCAGAACCATAAGATGACTTTGCAATATCAAATTACAATCATTTTTTTTTACATTTTTTAGTTGAATATAAGCCATAGATCAAGAATCAGCTGGCGTTCCATGCCCAACCCTTGTGGCCGCCAAAAAGGTTATTTAAACATAATACAAGCTCTAACTTCCTAACAAATTGACTTTGAGACATGGTTTTTGGGGTCGGATAACACGATTTTGGTGTCATCCCGCAGATCAAAGTCAGTTCTAATGTTAAAAATTCAAAATGGCCGCCAAAATAGTGATTAAACCTCAGAATAATGCCATAACATCTGAAATGTCACAATCGCTGTTTTTAGTGATGTTTGTGATTACGTCTGATAATATCATTACAGTTCTGAATAATAATATGCCCTCTTTTATGTGTTTTGGCTGAATAATGGCTGAAGAATGTGTTGAGGAATGCTTCTTTAAAGACATAGTTCTTACTTTTTAGACGAGAACAAACGTTTAGGTAACTATGTATGGCTTGAAATTTATTAATTCTGCCAGTGAGACAAGGGGTGACATAATTTATGATCAAGTCGAATAAAAAATTGTGCATAAAACTATGTGAATTCTAAAAAAAACTTGTTGTCATACAAACGTGGAAATGAAGAGTTAGCTTCAACTAGCTCCAAACGTTAAGAGGGACAATTTTGACGTCAGAAAACACTGTTCCTTTTGTATAAGTGTTACTACACATATTCTACCAAATGAGTAGAATCTACAAATTCCAAGCCATTCAAAATAATAGGTAACTACTGTAAGGGAAATGCCATCAACGAAAGAATGATGGGTTGAGGGGGGCGAGACTTAAGTTATCTACATGCAGCGGATGCCAGATACCAACAACCCTGCTGCAGCAAGTTTCACACTTAAAGGTATGGTCAACTGTCAAAATTCGCGGGACAAGGGTCCCCCAGAATGCAATAGTGCCCGTGGGTAGGCCAAGGCCCTATTCCATAATAATACTAAATATGCGTTTCATACCCGACAGGGGCGTTCCTAGAGGCTTTTTAATGTGTAACCGTTTTTGTAAAAAAAAGTTGGGGGAGGGGTGGCAAAAGCGGGGTTTGGGTCCCCCCCCAAGAAAATTTGAAATTTGCAAATTAATGTGTAACCGTTTGCGTACGTTGCGTATAGGGCGGTACACCCCTGCCCAAAGCCTCATTAAGAGCAAGTTCTCAAATCACAGCAAGTTCATATATACTTGAGCGACATCTATGAGTAACAATTCCATCGAATCTCAAAGCCATTTGTCCTGGATCTTAGCTGGGCCTTGCTTTGGAAGCAAACTGACTGTATAACTGTGGGTATTTCAAAACAGGTTGACCCCACGCGTGTACCGACACCCAGTGAACACAACACATTTGTATGACTTTATACAGTGTTGGACCAACATCGAAGACGTTGGGCCGACGTTGTATAAATGTTATACAAATGTTTTTGTGTTTGCTGGGAAGGAGGACTTTCTCTCAAACATTGTACATTTCTGCAATGTTGGTTCATTGTTGGGCCAGCGTTGCAGACGTTGGCCTAACATTAAAACAGCAATGGGTGAGTGTTCGTTGGAGTAGTATCCAGTCTTATAATCAGGTTACTTCATCAACCACACTGTACTGTATGCTGAAGGCTTACATGCATGCGAGTTTAGAACCTGACTCTATCTTTAATATAAAAATAAACATCTTTCCGGGGCAAATATAATGACCAGGCTATCTTTGAGACATGAATGGTAGGAGTAGATTTTCGAACTCAGTAGACATTGATGCTATCTATAGAGACCATTATGGTACCGTAATTATCTTTCTCTAGACGAACATTATTTAAAAAGTTATTTCGCGATGACGTAGTTGCAACATTATTTAAAAAGTTATTTCGCGATGACGTAGTTGCATTGCATTCGTTTGGTATTGTTATTCTGTTTACACGTGACTCCCCGTGCAAGCTAGTGGATTGTGGAGAAGGAAGATGTCAGTGTAAAAAAAGCCATGCTCCATTCAATCCATCATGAAAGCAACTTGAACCACATACCACCAGCATATGCTTTTCATCAGATTACATATACTATATAGGCTGCCTCTGTAAGAAAATGACTTCGAATTTTTAAAGAAAGTTTTCACCACATCATCTTGACCTGAATATAATAACCTGAATTATATGACTACAAAAGCACGCGAAACAGGTGTATCTCCTTAATCAGGGAATAACCTGCCTCTCATAAACAAGTGTTTCAAATACCATGCTGATGGCTATATCTAAGGCTTTAACCATATCTTCCGATGCTGGTCAGATCATATGAAAATTAAACTTCATAATGGCCGACTATTAATATGCTTGTAAAATAAAATGTGAGATTTCACGGGACGATGCAACCAGAAAAAAGTCGACGTGGTCAAATTCAAAATGGCCGCCTATCGGCCATTATTTACTTTCATATGCCTTATATTTGGTAAACCGTCCTAGATGGCCAGACTATAACTATAAAACAAAATCTGATGTTTCAGGGGGGGATGCACCCTGAATAATTCGACTTGCTCAAGTTTAAAATGGCTGCCTATCGGCCATTATTTACTTTCATTTGCCTTATATGTGGTAGGCAGTGCTAGATAGCTGTCAGTATTACCATTGCAGTAAAACCATTACCATTGCAGTAAAATGAACTGTGAGGTTTTAGAGGTGGATGCCAAAAATCGACCTAATCAAATTCAAAATGGTCGCATCTCCGCCATTATTCACTTTCATATGTCCGGTATTTTGTAAACCGTGCTAGATGGCTAGACCCTTACTATAAAACAAAACATGAAGTTTCCAAGGGGAATGCACCCTGTTAAATGTCAATTTTTTTAAATTAAAAATGGCCGACCTTCGGCCATTATTTACTTAGATCTGGTAAACCATGCTAGATAGGCAGACCACTACTAGGAAGAAAAATCTGAGATTTCAGGAAGGGAAATGCCTTAAAAAAACCAGCCTGATCATATTCAAAATGACGACTTTCGGCCATTATTGATACTAATATGCATAAAACTGGCAAATCGTGCCAGTTAACTAGATCATTAGTCTAAAACAAGTGGCATTGATTCTAGACTGACTTATTGCTTCACCAGAAAGGCTATGTTTTTGGCCGAGTTGGTTTGTTGTCTGTCTGTCCATCGGAATCCTCAAAAAGTAACATACATATTTGCATGAATTTTTTTACGACCGGTCTGTCTCAAGCCAAGGAACACACTGTTAGATTTTGGGGATGATCCGGATTATGATCCAGATCTGGCCAAGGACCAATCCACTAAATTGTTGTTTTGATCCAGATTACGATCGGGATTCGGATTAAGATTATTAATTTCGATGGAGGTTTGCAGTCTCTGACTGGTTGTCTAGTTCTTGATCTTACTCTTAGACTTAGCTTCTTAGGCCTCAGTTGTCTTGCGTCTTCATTTTTGACCCGGTCTAGGACTACGTTAATAACACTACACATAATCTCTTTAACATGTTTAAGCAAATTCTAATTCAGGGTGGGAGCGCTTGAATTACTGTAGTCTTGTTTTTTTGTGATTTCATCAAATTAGAGTGTATACTATATCTAGCCATAAAATAAACCACATAAATGGATTCCTTGCCAACCAATTCCTTGCCAACCAAAACAAACTAATAGACACAAAATTCGCGACTCCGTGTAATGATGTTAATTTCGCGTAGTGCCACGCGTTGCATGCTCCTTATGTACAGTGCCCAGGTATGTAAAATTATAATGATAATTATCAGATGATAATTCTTCGGAGCTGATATCAGACTGTAAACCAAACCGTTACCTTTACCTTAATATACAAATATATTTTCCCGTTACATACCCAGAGATAAAAAACTACAGCTTGGGTCGTCTTTACCTGTATCGATTGTATCGACATTTGTGTCTAGCTTTAGTTGTTGAAAAATCTTTTTTCCTGACAGATAATTAGCAAATTATTGTGGCTAATTGCTGCTAACTATGCAGAATTGAAGGACAGACAGAATCCAAAACGGCCAAGAATATCCAAAATGGTCGACAAAATTTAAAATGGCCAACAAAAAATCAAAATGGCCGATATGTCTAAAAATATGTTAAAATCTAGTCAAATCAGATAAAATCCCCTATTATCGCACAGCCAGGCTCTCTATTCCAACCGTCCGAACTCACTTTATGGCAACATAAAGTTTATGTTGCTTTAGCTACAGGCAATCTAGTTTCGTGTTGATGTAGCAACGTAGCCGGTGTGCCGAAAGCCCCATTTATCAGTTATTCCCGTATTTCTTATTTTGAACATGCATGTCCGAAATTAAATTTTGTCTTTTTTTTCTCGCTCAGCTGGTAAACGGGCAACATACAATTTACCAAACTTACGCAATTCTGGTCTATGGACATGTCAACATAGTATGGACATATTAAAGATGCAAAATAAAAATGATGATTTTGGCCTGATTGTGTCGCTTTAAACCAATGTTGTATCAGTGTTGTGCCGACGTCGAAGGCAGTGGCACAACACTGAAACAACTTTGGGTTGACTTCTCATGCTTCCTGAGTTTGATCATTATATTATGATATGGCTACACGGCGCCTATAATGACGGGAAGTGAGCGTTATCTTACGCGTCTGAAAAGTGGTACACGAGAAAAAACCCACGTCTGGGAAACTGTACCCGAGTTTACAGGGATATCTGCCTCTCATCACTTCTAGGATTTCTTGACTCAATTTTTTCCCCTTCCTCTAAATTTGTTCGTGTTCTAGTTCACTCTTTCCATGCTTTATGTGTGATGGTTTACAATTACCTCATTGAGTAAAGACTTCCTAAACTTTTATTTTCAACAATTTGTCCATTTGGACATAATTATTGTATTGTGATCCACACGTTTCTACATATATAGGCCTACGTATACCAATTTGGTAAATTTGATTCATAGTCCGTTTTCATCCGGGTATGTTTTCATATATCTGACCAGATGATCTGACGCGTTGCAATGATAAAATACTGTAACTACCTGATAATATCAGCATTTTTCAATTCTCAATAATTGGTTTGGAATAAATATTGTTCGATAAGCAATCAAGGTGATCTAGATTGCGGAATAATAAAGTCCTTCTACACCGTGGTGGGAACGTTTAAAAGAATTGTTTTTATTTTTATTTTATGTCGCTATAATGGTAATGGGTAAGTTTGATATTCAAGATAATTTAATTTGCTTGAACTGTAGTTTTTCACATAAGAATTTGTCACAGATTCCACATTGCGCAGAATGTGTCATTTTAATGGTTTCATTTGATATCGATTGTACTAACACCCTAGTGGATGAGTGGTACCTTACAGATAGAACAGTCCCTTTTTTCAAACAAAAATAATATTGAAAGCCAATTTGGTGAATCCTCGGCAAACGACAACTTGATTTGAGTGTGCTCTATCTGAATATGTTGTATGGCACGCTGGATTTTAGTCCAGTTGCCAACCCTATCAGTGGTCAACCATGGTGTTGTGAGAAGTGTATTGTTTTTTGATGGTTTCGCAGTCACATGGATCTGTAGAACAAATTTAGCTTGGTTGCCAGAGGGAAAACCTTGGGGGGGGAATTTTTAATTTGCATAAACCCAAGATGGCCGCCATGACCGGGGTTTGTGCATAAATTTCAATCCAGACGACGTATATATACACATGTAATAGTGTACTTTGCAACTAAAAACAACTTTCAAATTAACATAAAAACATACAATTTGGCACAGGTATTCTTCAAATAATGAGTTTTCAGGAAAATGTTTTGAATATTCTAAGTTAAAAAAATGAAGACGAAATCCAAGATGGCCGCCATTTGTGCAAGGTCAAACAATAAATTAATATGATTTTCTACAGAATAATAGCAGATTCGTGATCTTTGTATCTACCATGGGTTTTTTTTTTGGTACGCCCGACATAGTGGTATGGCCAGAAGGTATTTTGGGACATTGCATTGTGGGTAAAAGCCAAGATGGCCGCCATATGTTCAAGGTCAAACAATAAATTGATATCATTTACTTCAGAATAGTGGCAGATTCGTGATTTTGGTGTCTACCATGTGGCTTTCCGAGACGCCCGACATAGTGGTATGGCCAGAACGTACTTTATGACATTGCATTGTGGGTTGATATCATTTTCTTCAGAATAGTAGCAGATTTGTGATTTTAGTGTGTACCATGGGGTTTTCTGGTACGCCCGACATGGGTATGTCCAGAAAATACTATATGACATTGCATTGTGGGTAAAATCTAAGATGGTCGCCATTTTTTCAAGGTTGGACAATAAATTTATATAATTTTCTTCATAATAGAAGTAGATTTGTGATTTTGGTGATTATTTTTTAGAACGCCCGACATAATAGTCCGGCCAGAAAGCACATTAGATATTGTATTGTGCATAAAATACAAGGTGGCCGCCATTTGTTCAATCACAAACAAAAAAGTTATATAATTTTCCACAAAATAGAAGTAGATTCATGAGTTTGGTGTCTACGATAAGGCTTGCAGGTATTTCCGACTTAGCATTGTGTGGTCAGAAAGTACTTTAGATTTTGCAGTATTGCTAAAACCCAAGATGGTCGCTATTTGTGCAAGGCCAAACCATAAACTGTTAACATTTTCGACAGAATAGAAGCAAATTCTGTGTCTACCATAGTGTTTTCGTGCATGCTCGACATAGTGGTGCGACCAGAAACAAAGTAATATAGACAACCATCTGTTCAAGGGCATGTTCAGCCATGTTGAGGATATGGAATAATATTCATTTTGATCTAGAAATTATATTTAATATAGTATTAATTACACATAAACATGTCCAGCCAAACAGTTCTTTTTATTTATTAATTTAATGACAGAGTTCCAAATACGATTACACAGAACAATGTTAGCTAAGGTGGCCTCCAAAAATTCTGCCAATAAGTGAATAAGTGGCCTAAATAACATTTTAACATGTACATTTCAATGCCAAGTAATAGAAAAAATACTAACATCTCTATATATAAACTCGACACAAAAACATTCTGGGATGTTCATTACAAATATATAGGCCTACATCATATTGTAAAAATAAGGAAAGAAGCACAAGGTCACAAAAATCAACAACACAATTAATTTAATCATATATTCATACTTGTAACAGTATTCAAATTGTCATCAATTTAATGTTGATTAGAAATATATGCAATACTTTGTCAAAAAATGTCACAAAAGAAAATATAATATGATAACGAGAATTCATCTACAATCAATGAGGAGGCGTTAAAATATGTTAATGGCCAATGGAGAAGCGTTATATTTAAAGGGAAACAAAGATGCAGAGGTGTTAAAGGGTGATTCTACAAGTGCAACAGGGTGTGTTAAAAGGCGACAGGGATGCATTAAATGGCGATGGAAAGGCTATGAAGGGCGACGTGGAGGGATTAAATGGGAGGGCGTTAAGAGGTGATGGGGTATGTTTAAGAAGTAGTAAATTATTGGTCTACGTCACTTTTCGGCACTATTGCTCATTTAAGTGATATTGTTATAATATGATAAAAACAGTGCAGTCCATTGATAATATGAATGATTAAAAAATGATGACGTGAGGGTAGGGTGCTAGGGTTTGATGAGCTGTAAGGGTTCTGGTATGTCTAGAGGATTTACCCTCAGACATGCCCAGACGTCCATAGACTCAGTTTTTTTGGTTCAAAACACAGTGCTATCATCGGGTCGGTTAGTGTCCCATGCAGAGTAACAACAGCTGAGGGTAACTCCATTCACCCCACGAGGGAGACCTAATGTCAAACACTCTTTTGCCGGTTGTTTAAGGTTACGTCACTAATGGGTATGTTTAAGGGCGACGAGGAAGGGTGAGCCAGAGGCGTTAAAGGGAGACAAGTGCAATGGGAAGGCGTTAAAGAGTAAAAAGGTAACAAGGGTGGTGAAGAGGTGTTAAAGGGTGAAGAAGAGGATTAAAAGCATGTATAGTGTGACAGGTGCATCAGAAGGCAACGTGGATGCATAGGCAGGCGTGAAGGGGTGAACGACAGGCTACAAAGAGTGACAGAGATGCGCTAAAGGGCAGTGGAGAGGTGTTAAAGGGCGACGAGTAGGGCGTTAATGGGAAATGGAGAGGAGTTAGGGAATGACGGAAATGCGTTAAAAATCGACGGGGTGAGTTAAAAGATGATGGAGAGGCATTAAATGGCGATGGAGAGGCGGCAAATGAGGATAGAAAGTTGTTCCATGGCGATGAGAGGGTGTTTAAAGGTCACGAGGAGGTGTAATATGGTGACCGAGAGGCCCTAAAGGGCTTCGGGTAGGCGTTAAAGTGTAACGATTGACGAAGTGGCGTTAAAGGTTGATTGAGTAGCGTTGAAGGGTGACAGAAAGGTGTTAAAAGGGGTGATGGAGAGTTGTAAACAGGCTATGGAGATGCATTAAAGGACAACGAGGAAGCGTTACATGGTGACAAAGTGACAGTGAATGACGATAGGGATGTGTTGAAGTGCGATTGGGAGGCGTCAGTGGGCGATGGGAGGTACTAAAGAGCGATGAAGAGGTGTTAAAGGGTGATAGAGATGGTATTAAAGGGTGATGGAGAGGCATTGAAGAGTAACATAAAAAAATAAAGGGCAACAGAGAGCAGCCAAAATGCAACGATGAGACTTTAAGTGGCAATGGAGAGGCAATAAAGGGTGATAGAGGGGAGTTGAAGGCTCGGGGTTAAAAGGCGATGGAGAGGAGTTGCGGGGCAATAGAAATACTAGTGTTCTAATGTATCTGCATAATTTCAAAATGAAGATTTCCCTGTGTATTCTATCTAGATGTGACACATATTGCTATAGAAAATGGGTTGTTTCCGTTAAGAATGATGAAGATGCATTTATGAGAGATGTTAAAGGGCAATGACAAGGCATTAAGTGTGAAGGGGTGCTCTAAAAGGTGACAAGGAAGCAATAAAGGACTAGGAATATACACTAAAGTGTGATGAGGAAGAGTTAAATGGTGACACAGAGGCGTTAAATAATCTAAAATGGCGATGGGAAGGCATTCAACGGCGATGGGGAGGCGTTTAATAGGTATTAGAAGGCTACAGAGAGTCGTTAAAGGACGACAGAAAAGCGTTAAATGCCGCTGGGGAGGCGTTAATGAGTGAATGGCGAAGCGACGTTAATGTTGGAAAGAAGGCCATTTTAAGAAGCGTTAAAGACCGAGGAAAAGGTGTTAAAGGGCGATGGAATGTGTTAAACGTCGCTGGAGATGCACTAAAGGGTGATGAGAAGGCCTTAAAATTCAACGAGGAGGCGTTAAAGAGTGACAGTAATGCGCTAAATGACGATGGGGATGTGTTGAGGCGCGATTTGGGTGCGTTAATGAGCGGCGGGAGGCACTAATGAGCAATGGAAAAGTGTTAAAAGATGATGTGGATTTGATAAAAGGAGACGGATAGGCATTGAAGAGCAACGAAAAAACACAAAGGGAGAGGACATAAAGGGCAACAGGGGTACTATTGTGTTAATGTATGTACATAAATTCCAAAATTACATGATATTAATGATATTAAAATGTATTGTTTAAACCTGCAGAAAGGGGGACATCTTGTATTTTACTCACAATGCAATATCTAAAGTACATTATGGTCACACCACTATGTCCGGCATACCCAAAAGCCCATATATGATAGACATCAAACTCGTGAATATGCTTCTACTCTGTCGAATATGATACTGATTTGTCACGCGAGCTTGCACAAATGACAGTCATCTTATATTTTACGCCGCTAGTGACAGCTCTTGAAAATGATTTAAATTTCTAGTTTGACCTATATAGTACTTTCTGACCCCATCACTATGTCGAGCATATGCCGAAAACCCTATGGTTGACAGCACAAATGATGAATCAGCTTCTATGCTGCAAAAATGACATTGATTCATTGTTTGACCTTGTACAAATGGCAGACATCTTGAATTTTACCCACAATGCAATGTCCTAAAATACGTCCTGGCCATACCACTATGTGGGGCGATCAGAAAACCCGATGGTAGACACCAAAAGTCACGAATCTCCTACTATTCTGAAGACGATGATATCGATTTACTGTTTGACCTTGAACATATGGCGGCCATCTTGGATTCTACCCACAATGCAATTTCCTAAAGTACGTTCTGGTCATACCACTATATCGGGCATACCAGAAACCCCCATGGTGGACACCAAAATCTCGAATCTGCTACTATTCTGAAGAAAAGTATAGCAATTTATTGTTTGACCTTGCGCAAATGGCGGCCATCTTGGATTTCGCCGCCATTTTCTAAATATAGAATATCCAACACATTTTCCTAAAAACTCATTATTTGAAGAATATCTGTGCCAAATTTCATCTTTTTATGTCAATTTGAAATTTGATTTTAGTTACAAAGCCCACCATTACATGGGTCTATACGTCGTCCGGATTGAAATTTATGTCCAAACTACGGTCATGGCGGCAATCTTGGATTTATGCAAATTAAAATCCCCTCCAAGGTTTTCTGTCCGGCAACCAAGCTAAATTTGTTCTACAGATCTATGTGACTGCGAAACCATAAAAAAACAATACACTTCTCATGACCGCAAGGTACTCTGGACTATTTTGTCGTTTTCGTGCTCTAAAAAAAAAGAAAATGGTCACTATATGAAAATTATTAGGCCAGTTAAAAACATTCATTCATGATTACATTTTGCAAAGTAAAAACACGTTTTTAATTTTGTGCTCAGCCGGAGACTCAATATAATACAGTCAATATAAATTAACTTAAATATTTCTTGAAAATGGTGCAGCAGTGAGACAGTAATGTTATTATGTTATTCGCCTGGTGCACCAGCAAACAGGTATGCTACAATATTTTATGATTTTCTCCCAGCGTCTGAATGTTCTGTGAATACTTATCACAATAGTATTTACATGGAGCTAAAATAATATTAAATAAGTTTTAAGACATTTGATATTAGTCTCAGCTCCCTGGCATCGGTGGGACGGAGTTGTCAGATTAGTCTGGATTTGCCTCGGCCTTACTTGTAGAAATTGTTTGTAATTCTCGTAGAGATGATTACCATACCTCGATCACAAAGGTTCACACGACCGATAGGTTCGCTCGAATTTTCGGTATATACATTTCTTGGCGTTTGTAAACATTATAACGAAGTTGATAAGGGTTGCGTTTGATTAGTAGCCTACCCAGCAAATATGAAACATCGGCCCAATGTTGGGTTTATGTTGGCCCAACATTAGGTATGTGTTAGGTACACCTTACTGTTGCTCCATGAACCCCCTTACCACACATGGAGGCGTTGGTACGAGCTTCGTACGAATATCTACTCGTACACTCCAGCAAAAAGCATTTGTATAACATTTGTAGAACGTCGGCCCAACGTCTTCGACGCTGGTTTAACATTGTACAAATGTTACACATATGTTTTGTGTTTGCTGGGATGGCGCTCGTACAAGCGCTATAAGAGAGCCCGTAATAACAATTATTTGAACCATTGCGGGATGCTTACTACGATCACCGCACCAAATATAATGGTGCTGCTAGACATGTCTGCAGGAATGCCCCCCCAAAAACTCTTCGTCCATCAACAAAATGAAACCGCGTGATATTAAATAGGGCATGTAGGCCTAAATCATTTTTTACAGCTCTTCTAATTTATGTTGACCTGGTGTAAGCATAAGGCAGGCATCTTTAATTTAAGGATTTGGCTACATTAATGCTAGGTGGTTATGTATTCATTACATTATCCAAATGAAATGAGATGCATTTGCCATCAATGTTCAAGCAGTTGTAACGCTAATGCACAAACGTTTTTCGATGGGGGGAGGGGCATTTTGTTTTTGACTTTAGAGCATAGTATCGTCAAAATCCAACCTGGTTACACTTGGATATGATGCAGCGTCCCCAAATTAGGATGAAGCACTTGTACGCCGGACTTTGTGCAAATTTTCTCCTGACATTGTTTTGAGAAACATATTTGAGATTTTCACAGACTATTTAAGAATATAATTTATAATTAAGTGAATGTCATCTTGAAATTCCACATATCTATGCGTATATAATTGCATTGCGTACATGTACAAATTACATGTCCAATAGTGAAACAAGAACATTGGCAAAATTGATCCACAAAATTGAATTGAATATTATTTTTTCGGATGACATCAATTCTTTTTTCATTTGAAGGCATGAAAACGTCAAAATCAAGCCTGGAATACAGCGTATTTAGATTCAGCACACTCTTATTGCAAACATAATCGGGCTTTGGAACTGGTTTAACATTTTCCCCGTTAAATTATCTTATTTAAGTTTTCACATACTTGAAGTTGTGTTTCACTACCGCGACCCACAACTTCAATTGGGTTAAGCTTACGCACTCATATACGAGTCATATTTGTTTAATCAGAGACCAAAGATTTGCTAATCTTGATGTATGATATTATATTTCATTTCATTCCCATTAACTGTGATTCAACCTGCTAATACTTTTTTTTTAAACGATTATACTCATAATTAGCGCTAAAAGCGTTAAGATAGGTGAAGCGTGATGATAGTAATTAGCTGGGATGCCAGTTATTTCGACACAGTGCAATTTCGACACAGTGCCATTTCGACACAGAAATTTATGCAGATTAGGTTGTCCTGTGGTCTTCAAAAGTTAGTGAAACGACTTCCATGTGGTGAAAAACCTTAGTGTAGAAACCAAAAACACCTCTGTGGGTGACTTGGTTGAAAAGTTAGAGCATTTTATAATTTTTTTTGCTTAAAATATATTAATTTATGTTAATTTATGCAAATCAGGTTGACCTGTGGTCTTCAAAGGTTAGTTAAAAGACTTCCATGGGGTGAAAAACCTGAGTATCGACACCAAGAACACTTCTGTGGGTGACTTGGTTGAAAAGTTAGAGCATTTTATATATTTTTTTCCTTCAACTATGTTAATTTATGTTAATTTATGCAAATTAGGTTGTTCTGTGGTCTTCAAAATGTAGAGAAACGACTTCCTTGGTGTGAAAAACATGAGTATAGACACCCGAAACACATCAATATTTGAAGATCACATGCCCTCTGGTTTTTCATCCTCAACAATTGATGCAACCTTTTTTACCTTATGGTCATAATTTGAAGTGTGAGAATCAGTGGGGCTACGTATGCATTATATACAATTGCATATATAGCGGTAACCAATTAAGATTAAGATTCAGATTCAGAGCTCCACCTGTTGAACTCGACACCAGGCACATTTTAATTATTTAAAATCTCATCATAACCCTTACAGCGCTGAAATATTTGTCTATAAACTAAGAAACCAACGGGAATTTTTCAATTGTAAATCACCACAAATGTCTTTCTGCTACCCATGTTATGGGTATACGGCCATTCTAAATAATTTACCCTTTCAGTGAGGGGATCGACTGTAGACGTCAGAATCTGACGTCTAAAGTCGATCCCCTCACTGAAATGGTTACTTTCCGATCATTTTCAGTATTTAGTTAGGATTTATCCTAACTTTTTAATGGAGATGATAACAAGTTAAAGATAAATCACAGTTAGGACGTTTAGTAAGATACGTCCCAGGATCGAGATTGCATACTCTTATTGGGCACAAGAAGTAGTGATATATACTGCATGTGTTGTTCATGATCTTGACATTTGGAATTTGATTAGAAATTCAGTAGACGGTACATCTGAATTAAATTCAATTTTATAAAAAATGATCTACGTATACACACACTGGACATAAGTTTGTTCACCCCCAAAGTGATGCCTATTACACAGATGCTTAATTTCTTAATTGAGTCATAGCATATAAACTCAAAACCGGATAGCTTATGTTATTTTTTTTTACAGATTATGAACAAAAATATATTTATATATAATTTGAATTGTATTCCCATTACAAATGTCTCCACTGGAACCCATAATTACAATGCACAGACATAATTTTGCATGACAATGTGTAAAACATATGTGGATAACATGTGCCACAGCTTAAAATCTTTAAAGTCATATCGGTATGGTATATGAGCTGGCCGCTCGAGCAAGATTCAAAGCCCTGCATGCTGCTGAGACCCCTAGATTATTCTGCTGCTGAGACCCCCAGTCCCATATTATTCTGCTGCTGAGACCCCCAGATTCTTCTGCTGCTGAGACCCCGAGATTATTCTGCTGCTGAGACCCCCAGATTCTGGTGCTCCTGAGACTCTCAGTCCCATATTCTTCTGCTACTGAGACCCTCAGATTCTTCTGCTTCTGGCACCCCCAGATTCTGATGCTGCTGAGACCCCCATATTCTTGTGCTGCTGAGACCCCCATATTCTTGTGCTGCTGAGACCCCCAGATTCTTCTGCTGCTGAGGTGCTATTGGGCCGCACAGTAGTGATTAAACAGTTACCGGGGCATGTACGGGGACCCTACCTGCACCCCCTACAAAACTCTCTGTTATATTACTGCGCAATAACTTTCCGAACCCTAAAAGACAACCAACCTGCATATCTGGCTGACTTAATACTTGCTCGGCCGAAATGCTCTAAATATCTACGCTCCACAAATTCAAATAGATTTGTTGTTCCTCGTATAAAGACTAAGACTGGGTCAAGAGCTTTCTCTATAATATCTGGTCCAGTCTTATGGAACGCCCTGCCTGTGCCAATACGTAATGCCAAAACGATCTTAACACTCCGGAAATTACCTAAATCTCACCTATTTGACCTGGCTTTCCCACCCTAGACCCTCAGCAGCCCGGCTCCCTGTTGACGAACCTGCTTTGGCCTCGATTATGACACATGATCATGCTAAGGATTTGTGCGCCTCTGAGCTCGGTCCGCTAAGGATATAGGCGTTATAGAAGTTTTATCGATTGATTGATTGATTGATTGATTGATTGATTGATTGATTGATTGATTGATTGATTGATTGATTGATTGATTGATTGATTGATTGATTGATTGATTGATTGATTGATTGATTGATTGATTGATTGATTGATTGATTGATTGATTGTTTGATTGATTGATTGATACTGGCCTTTACGCATGGCCGATTACTTGTGAGAGACCTGGATTTGATACATGTATAACAAAAAAACTAGTGCCTGTTGCTAGCTCCACTCGCCCACACTCGCTAGGTGGTGCAGCACTTTAATGTCGATTTGTGCCGTATAATCTTAAAGATGAAGTTGGTATCTGTGATCAATTTACTTACAAGTGGAATGATGCTTTAATGATTGCCTTGAACAACATATAATTTTTGAGGTATGGCACATCTGAATATCAATCACAGATGACAAGATCTAGTCTCTCTATGGTCATATAAACTTTGATCTCGCGACAACACACCAACCTTAGTTTGATTAAAATAAAATAAAATCATCTGACACAAGAAAAATATTTTAGTGGGGGCTCTTAAGTCAATATATGAGATGAAGTGTGCACTTCTGGATAAAATTGTGAATTTTGGCACACAGATAGTTGAGATCTTCCTGTACAGGAATTTTGATGGAAGCAAGTTGGTACGTCCAGTTTTTGGCCGCCATCTTGGTTTTCAAAATGGCCGCCATATGGGAACTATATTCAGCAATATCTCGAAAAGGAAGACACTTGAAGAGCTCATAACAAGCTGATTTTTTCATGAAAGAACCCTAGAGGTATCTAGATTAACATAGTAAACGTTCTGGAAAATCCTTCTCGAGCACTCTGACATATTCAAGATGGCGTCCAAGATGGCCGCCAGCGTATAGTCATACTTGATAAATAGCGTAAAATGGTTGATTTTAGCTCGATTTCCTTTTGTAATATCCCATATCAAATAGTTTCGTGGTCACTGAAGTTATATAAACTACCATCAGTAATTTTGGAAGCATATTTAACCCTTTTATCCCAAGAGGCTTTTTAGCGAACGGCTGTGTAATCTCTATTGGGACAACATTATTATTTATAATTAATTTATTAAATATTAATGGTGATGTATATTGGTGTCAGTAATACTATATTAAAGGCATATTAAAGGCACGCTTATATTGGTTACTTAATTTGTATTTCTAATTATTCAAGATGGCGTCCAAGATGGCTGCCAGTGTATGGGCAGATTTAGGAAATTGTGTAAATTCTTCAATTTTGTAGCAATTTTCTTTTGTAATGCATCATTTCAACTAGTTTTATGGTCTGTGAGTCCATCTAAACAACTCCCAGACAACGTTAGGCAATATTTAGCACATTAACATGAGAATTTTCAATTAGCGACATAAAATATCCAGAATGTAATTGGTGAATCACTTAGCCCTTAAACCTTTACAGCTGTTTTTCAGGAGTGAAACTGATTTATGTTTTTTTCGTAAATTGATAGATTTTAGCTCAATTTTCTTTTGTAATGGACCATTTCAAATAGTTTTGTGATCAGTAAATCTATATGGACTACCCCAATCTATTTTGAAAATATATTTAACTCTTTTATCCCGAGAAGCTTTTCAGCTAACGCTTTTGTAATCTCTATCAGGACAACTTTAATATTTATAATCAATTAATTCAGTATTAATGATGTATCGGTGTCAGTAATATAGTTATAGTGAAGTCACACTGATTTCACACTGGTCAATTAATTTGTATTTTTAGTTATTCAAAATGTGGTCCAAGATGGCTGCCAGTGTATGGGCAGATTTCAGAATTTGTGCAAATTCATTAATTTCTGCTCAATTTTTTTTTTTTTTTGTAATACATCATTTTAACTAGTTTTATGGTATGTAAGCTCATCTAAGCTACTCCCAGACAATGTTGGGCAATATTTAACACATTGACATAAGAGTTTTAATTTTGGCAACAAAAAACACCCAAAAATGTAATTGGTGAACCACATGGCTCATACACTTTTGCAGCTGTTTTCTAGGTGTGAAACTGATTTGTGTTGGACGCATTATTTGATGATATATTGCATGTAAATGTGATTTTTTCTGAGTGAACCACTTATTGTCAGTGTATCCGCCTGTTAATAATGTCACCATACACATACTGGATCACAAAAATTATCAGTGATACATGTAACTTAAACGAATATACAGGTGCTTTAATGAATGCACTGGTATGTCGACGTCAATCAATTGCGCTGGAAAGGTGGTGTATTTATAATGACAGTGTATATAGGGCTCTTGTGTGAAAACTATTTTACAGAGGAGTCTTAAATGATACAGGGCTGCATGATATTTTTTTCAAATCTACCAAAAAAATCAACTGCTTCTGCTTATCAGGCATAGAACTGACTGTGTTGTATATCCGGACTGGTGTCTAAAGACTCGTATGGCATGATGCTACCGCCACTATTTTTTTCTCTTGTAATGTTAGGGGAGTTGGAATTGTTGATATCACATCGATGGTCTTCATCATAACTTTCTCCAGCCTCAAAAACGTTGCAGAATTATCGGAAACGGCGTGTTGTGGGGCAAGTGACAATTAGCAACTTTCATACTCCATCAGTGAAAATTGGATGGCAGCGATGATTCATTTAGATCGGCTATGTATTCGTAGACTGGAGGTAGGCATATGATGTTTGTATCTATACCAGACAAGATGGTTTGTTATCGTGGTGTACGTATACAGTGCAATCACAATTCCATAGGAATTCTGTGCGCCATTGAAGCAGTACCATATGAAATGAAGATTGCCATAAAACTAGCCATACTACTGATGGTGGCTAGAATAGGAGAGTTGCAGTCTTGTGTGACCATGTAATACTCCCAGACAATGTTGGGCAATACTTAACACATTGACATAAGAGTTTTAATTTTGGCAACAAAAAACACCCAAAAATGTAATTGGTGAACCACATGGCTCATACACTTTTACAGCGGTTTTCTAGGTGTGAAACTGATTTGTGTTGGACGCATTATTTGATGATATATTGCATGTAAATGTGATTTTTTCTGAGTGAACCACTTATTGTCAGTGTATCCGCCTGTTAATAATGTCACCATACACATACTGGATCACAAAAATTATCAGTGATACATGTAACTTAAACGAATATACAGGTGCTTTAATGAATGCACTGGTATGTCGACGTCAATCAATTGCGCTGGAAAGGTGGTGTATTTATAATGACAGTGTATATAGGGCTCTTGTGTGGAAACTATTTTAGAGACGAGTCTTAAATGATACAGGGCTGCATGATATTTTTTTCAAATCTACCAAAAAAATCAACTGCTTCTGCTTATCAGGCATAGAACTGACTGTGTTGTATATCCGGACTGGTGTCTAAAGACTCGTATGGCATGATGCTACCGCCACTATTTTTTTTCTCTTGTAATGTTAGGGGAGTTGGAATTGTTGATATCACATCGATGGTCTTCATCATAACTTTCTCCAGCCTCAAAAACGTTGCAGAATTATCGGAAACGGCGTGTTGTGGGGCAAGTGACAATTAGCAACTTTCATACTCCATCAGTGAAAATTGGAAGGCAGCGATGATTCATTTAGATCGGCTATGTATTCGTAGACTGGAGGTAGGCATATGATGTTTGTATCTATACGTGACAAGATGGTTTGTTATCGTGGTGTACGTATACAGTGCAATCACAATTCCATAGGAATTCTGTGCGCCATTGAAGCAGTACCATATGAAATGAAGATTGCCATAAAACTAGCCATACTACTGATGGTGGCTAGAATAGGAGAGTTGCAGTCTTGTGTGACCATGTAATGAGTTTGCATAGGGCAAGGGTATTTGGGCGAGTAAATAACCGGCCCCTTTGACCAGCCAAAACAAAATGCTATCAGATAGTTCTTCAGCATATTATAAATGCTCATAATAGACATTTTTATTGGGACTAATATAAGTGTCCTGCTTCTCAGCAGTAAAAAAACATTTTTTTTGCAAATATCGAATATTTAGCTGGTGATCATACCGCTGATGATCATTCCTGTGGGTTTGTTCTGTATCCTGGAACTGCTTCTTGGCTCTGACCATAGAGTTAACTCTATGCTCTGACTAATCTACGCAGTTTTGGAATAGAAGCATTTGGGAGCACCACCGGCATTCAACCGCAAATAACTACTTGCTTTCCATGTCAGCTCCCTGTTTTCCTATCTAAGACACTTGATTGACCTTCCCGTTCACTCATCCACAAAAGGTGCATTACTGCCCATGCTGTTGTGTTCACCGGAAGACCGTGAGCTTGTTGTTTGATCAGAAATATCTTCTATGGTTTATTTTCAGCCTCTATATCATCCTAAATGTTCATAAAGTAAGTATGATAGTGAAAGTAGCCACATTTAGGTACAGTAGCCCATAAAGGTCCATCTAAAAGCCCCTGAGGATCATTTGCACTAAATTGGGTAATAATTTATCAAGTATTTTTTATGAAAACATGAATCAGTTTCACACCCGAAAAACAGTTCGAAAGGTTTATGGGCTAAGTGGTTCACCAACTACATTTTTGATGTTTTATGTCGCTAATTGAAAATCCTCATGTTAAGGTGCTAAATATTGCTTAACTTTGTCTGGGAGGAGTTTAGATGGACTCACAGACCATAAAACTAGTTGAAATGATGTACTACAAGATACATTTGATAAAAAATTGAAGAATTTACACAATTTCTTAAATCTGCCCATACACTGGCAGCCATATTGGACGCCATCTTGAATAACTAAAAATACAAATCAATTGACCAATAAGCGTGCTTTTAATATAGCTATATTACTGAAACCAATATACATCACAATTAATACTTAATTAATTGATTAAAAATAATAATGTTGTCCCAATCAAGATTACAGGGGCGTTCGCTAAAAAGCCTCTTGGGATAAAAGGGTTAAATATGTTTTCAAAATTGCTGGGGGTGGTCTATATAGCTTTACTGGCCACAAAACTATTTGAAATGGTGTATTACAAATGAAAATCGAGCTAAAATCGATCATTTTACGCTATTTATCAAATATGACTATACGCTGGCGGCCATCTTGGACGCCATCTTGAATATGTCAGAGTGCTTAAGAAGAATTTTCTAGAACGTTTACTGTGTCAATCTAGATACCTTTAGGGTTCTTTCGTGAAAAAATCAGCTTGTTACGAGCTCTCTAATTGTCTTCCTTTGTGAAATATTGCTGAATATAGGTCCCAAGTGGCGGCCATTTTGAAAACCAAGATGGCGGCCAAAATGTGGACGTACCAACTTGCTTCCATCAAAATTCCTGTAGAGCGATATCTTAACTATTTGTGTGCCAAAATTCACAATTTTATCCAGAAGTGCACACCCTATTACCTAAGAGCCCCCACTATTTCACATATATATTTTTTGCACGTACCTGGAAAAAAACGTTAATGACGTTTTCATCACAATGCTATACAAGGAAATTAATTACTCGAGTAAGATAGGAGCATAATGTGTAGCATTGGAATTATTATTGGCAATGATATTGGGATGCCATCTGGTGTATAGTAACAAATATTAGAGGATGGATATTTCTCCCGTTTTTAGTATGTAAAAAAGCTTGTGCATGTATGGTCATGGAATGTTTTCCAGCTAATAAAAAACATACATGAATTACAATTGTGAGTGCATCCACAATTAAATCAGTATATAGTACACAATTATGGTTGTCAGTGCTAACCAATGTAAATACCTATAATATAATGCATTAGAGTCTCATGGGAATCTGTGGTGACCAACCCCTTCTCCAAGGGCACATGCTTTAACCCTTTAACCGCCAAATTATTTAATCTGAATTTTCACCCACTTGAAGTTGTGTCTCGCTGACGCGATCCAGAACTTCAAGTGAGTGAAAATTATTCAGATTTGACAAAATGGAGGTCAACTGTTTTCAAATCTTGCTGATTGATGTCACATTTTTATCTTAAACATGTTTAAAAGGTGGTACTTAATGTGCTAATAAAAGATCAAAACCCGAATATATGCGACACCGGCGGTTAAATGGTTAAATCTAATATCAGGATGGTACTTATCATACTCCCATCTATACAATCCAATTTTTTATCCAGCATCGATATTTTGGCGTGCAAGCACAAAACGTTTAACCAATTCTGGTTTAATGGACCAGCATTAAACCAGGACTGGTTCAACGTTTAGTGTTGACAGGTATCCTGTAGAGGTAATTATAGATCACATGAGATTATAGATCACATGTGCCGCCTGATGTCCATTCAGTCCATTCACGGCTGGTGGTCAGCAGTAAACAGCTACCGGGGGGGGGGGGGGTTGTAGTAAGATCTGACCACGGTCCACATTATGTATGACGCCCAAATTATTAACAACAATGGATCATCATACCGGGCTTGCTGGGTATTTTGTGAAATCACGTGTATTATAGAATTAGGCAGTTTGTGTAACCGAACTGGAAACATTAATAATACACTCGTCCACTCTATACACATAGATGTCGCTCAGGTAAACCAAATCTCTGAGGTCAGAATGACACTCGTCATAATATTATAAATTGGTCTATTTTGATTTGTATTTTATACAAAATGTGAACAAAGTTTTGTTTAGCGTTTATTGGATCTGATAAAAAGCATCAACATGGATTATATATAGCATTTTTTCTTTCTTTCTTTTCAAACAAAACCATTATTACAGCCATGCTTCCTACCATCACAGAGGTAACCAGAACAGAGACGACCTCCAGATACTAAGAGAGAGGCACCAGCCAAGACGTAACGCATATCATCCTAGAAAAGATCAACACGGATATGGCACCAACACTCGTAAAAACACTAGACATGACACCAATAACCGGCAATGTGACTACTGCTGGCAATTCAAATGTGACTGCTACTGAAAACTACAGGGGGAAAAAAGAAATCAGGACATAGGCCTCATGTCGTCAAATGTGAAACAACCTTCTAGTAGGAAATCTTACTTGGATGATAACAAAATAGACAATAGCGACACAAATAATCTAAAAATGAAACACTGCAACACCAAGACTGAAATATATAATCAAAAACAAAACAAAGGAGTGAAAATTGGACATTTGAACATACGAAGCTTATTGAAAAAAAATGATGAAATTAAGATTTTAATACATCAGAATGGTTTTGACATTCTAGCTATATCGGAAATACGATTATCGGACAAAATACCGAATGAACTTGTAAATATACCTGGTTTCACTGTATATAGAAAGGATAGACCGATTCATGGTGGGGGTGTTTTAATATATATAAAGGAGACTATACCTCATACATATTGTACAGATCTCACCAATGTCAATACTACTGAAGTGGTCTGGGTTGAGATTGACAATAAATCTTCCCCTTCTTTTTATGTATCGTGTGTATTTAACCCCAAAGCGGACGATGAAAACTATTATACGAAAGAGTATAGGGGACATTGTGCATAATTATTTTCACTTCTGTAATCTGCCGCGGCGAGATAGTAATCTGCCGCGGCGAGATAGTAATCTGCCGCGGCGAGATAGTAATCTGCCGCGGCGAGATAGTAATCTGCCACGGCGAGATAGTAATCTGCCACGGCGAGTTAGTAATCTGCCACGGCGAGATAGTAATCTGCCACGGCGAGTTACTAATCTGCCACGGCGAGTTAGTAATCTGCCACGGCGAGTTAGTAATCTGCCACGGCGAAATAGTAATCTGCCACGGCGAGATAGTAATCTGCCACGGCGAGATAGTAATCTGCCGCGGCGAAATAGTAATCTGCCACGGCAGAATAGTAATCTGCCGCGGCGAGTTAGTAATCTGCCGCGGCGAGATAGTAATCTGCCACGGCGAGTTAGTAATCTGCCACGGCGAGATAGTAATCTGCTACGGCGAGATAGTAATCTGCCACGGCAAGTTACTAATCTGCCACGGCGAGTTAGTAATCTGCCACGGCGAAATAGTAATCTGCCACGGCGAGATAGTAATCTGCCACGGCGAGTTACTAATCTGCCACGGCGAGTTAGTAATCTACCACGGCGAAATAGTAATCTGCCACGGCAAAATAGTAATCTGCCGCGGCGAGTTCGTAATCTGCCGCGGCGAGATAGTCTTCTGCCACGGCGAGATAGTAATCTGCCACGGCAAGTTACTAATCTGCCACGGCGAGTTAGTAATCTGCCACGGCGAAATAGTAATCTGCCACGGCGAGATAGTAATCTGCCACGGCGAGTTACTAATCTGCCACGGCGAGTTAGTAATCTACCACGGCGAAATAGTAATCTGCCACGGCAAAATAGTAATCTGCCGCGGCGAGTTCGTAATCTGCCGCGGCGAGATAGTCTTCTGCCACGGCGAGATACTAACCTGCCACGGCGAGTTAGTTATCTGCCACGGCGATATACTAATCTGCCAAGGCGAATTACTAATCTGCCACGGCGAGTTACTAATCTATCACGGCGAGTTAGTAATCTGCCACGGCGAGTTACTAATCTGCCACGGCGAGATAGTAATCTGCCACGGCGTGATAGAATTCTGCCACGGCGAGATAGTAATCTGCCACGGCGAGATACTAATCTGTCAGGGCGAATTACTAATCTGCCACGGCGAGTTACTAATCTGTCACGGCGAGTTAGTAATCTGCCACGGCGAGTTACTAATCTGCCACGGCGAGATAGTAATCTGCCACGGCGTGATAGAATTCTGCCACGGCGAGTTAGTAATCTGCCACGGCGAGATAGTAATCTGCCACGGCGAGTTACTAATCTGCCACGGCGAGTTAGTTATCTGCCACGGCGAGATAGTGATCTGCCACGGCGAATTACTAATCTGCCACGGCGAGTTACTAATCTGCCACGGCGAGTTAGTAATCTGCCACGGCGAGTTAGTAATCTGCCACGGCGAGATAGTAATCTGCCGCGGCGATATAGTAATATGCCACGGCGAGTTACTAATCTGCCACGGCGAGTTAGTAATCTGCCACGGCGGGATAGTGATCTGCAACATTAGACCAACATCAGCTCAATATCCTATGTATGTAGGAATTAGACTTGCTATCCCGTTCAGTCAAGCGGTCAGTGGTCATCCCAGCAAACACGACACGTTGAAACAATGATGTTTTAATGTTGTCACAGTGTAGCCACCGCTGTGCCAATGTCAGTCCAGCGCTAACAGCGCTGAGCCAGCATTGGTGCGACGCTGGCGGCACTGACAGTACTCGGGGTGCGATAACAGCGTTGACGCGTTGACGGGCCAACACTTCTAGCGTCACCAGACACGCTGTCACTCACCTACGTGCCACCGCGTTGGTCAGTGAGTGACAATTCACAAACCATGTCACGTATTCACATCAACACTTATAAATAACAGATTAATAACTTTCACCAACTAACAAAAACACACAAAACACCAAGAAAACACGAATACACCCAAATAGACAATTCACAAACCATCAAAACAACAAAACAAAATAACAGACAGGATTCAAACACGACAATGAATCCTCGAAGGGTTTAAAGCCACTGGTGGCTCTGAAAAGAGACCAATTAAGAACAAGCAAACTAAGATTAAGATGAGATGCTGTAAGCTTCTAGAAATTTTTCAAATTATTAACTTCAGACACTTTTAGACCATTCCACTCAAATTCAAGCAAAATTACATAACTCGTTTACTCCGGGTATATGCTGGATTATGGCGACGGCACACAGACAGTCAGGCAAACAACACAAGGTAAATTGATCACATTTGATCCAAAATTTATTGAGCAACAAAGCATGGTGTCTCTACTGTCCACATGCCACCTATATGCACTAAGGGTGACATTGTCACACCGCAATATAAGTCATAGTGTCTCAAGTGTTGATTCAATTGGACCATGTTTTGGAAACTCAACCCAAAATTCACATTCTAAAAAATAGCGACGCAGCATGCACTGTATTATCCACTCATCGAGTGTAGAGTAAACAGGATCTGTCAAATTACAACTTTATCGGCCTTTATTGTTCAGATTTCAAGAGATAAGACTCGAGATATAGGGTAGCTACTGGCTGATTCAACACCTCATTTAGACCACCACGACCCTCTGTTCCCCGAGGGTGCATCTAAATTAATTAAATTCCGAAATGCTTCCTTGCCTCCCTTACCAACCAGACATCTTGCAACGAGTATTATATACTAAATACTAATGAAGAATTTAGAAAGGCTAAAAACAGCTTTCATACAAGCTTCGAATGCCTTTATCTCACTCTCAGCACCCTTCGGATGCTAGGGTTCACTTAGCCTCCACAGCCAGTAGGCCTAGAAGAGACGTCAAACCGATGCCGGGCTAATGTAGGTCACCATTGACAACGGTGGCGCAGCATTAGAACAACACTGTCCCGACCACATTCACAGCCACGTGCATACGCTGTCCAGCAAACACAGACCATTTGTATAACATTTGTACAACGTCGGCCCAACGTTTGAGACGTTGATTCAACCTTGTACAAATGTTATACAAATGTTTCGTGTTTGCTGGGAAGCGGCAGCCAGCTATGAAGGCCCTGATTTAGGACGGGAGTCTCGTTTCTTTGAAAAAAGTTAGGATGATCTTAACTTTTTAAGATAAAACAGCCTGAAATAGTTTGTTCGCACATGCATTACTACAGACAATAACAATAAAGTTAAAAATGTGGTTTTAAAATGTCGTTTTGTCTGTTTCTTTTTATGGCTACTGTCCACTAAATTTGGCTACAAGTTTTTCCACCTGGCTCAAAATTTGGCTATTACTTTTTTGAGGTCAGATCGGCCCCTGGAATAGCTATGGTTTGTTTCAACACCTCTTTCTTCAGGCCACCCTTGGAATTCCAAGGTCAAATTAATTCAATTAACACTTTCCAGGTACCAGTCCTCCTTTCCATCCAGACATCTTCACTTCAGAATGTAATTGGTTGGCTAAAAAGACTCACTAACATGAGAACTCTAAATACATGCTAAATAATTAACGATTATGAGATAAAATTAGTTACAGGCTGGTACCACGCTGCGCAGAAATCATAAGTATATACCCAAAATATGATTTTCGTGTTATCATTTCATTTGATCGCCGAAATTAATTTTGTTGATGTCCGTGTTGTAAATGTGGGAACGATTTTTTATTGATGGTCGCTGATTGGCAGGTCGATTTTGGATATTTCGCACATTTATTGTAAGAATTACATAGAAGTAGAACAAATGAAACTGAAAATTATTTCGGCGACCGTCGCGATAAACAGTGCAGTTATAGAGACATCCCAGCAAACACAAAACATTTGTATAACATTTATACAACGTCGGCCCAACGCCTGTCGGCCCAAGGTCTTCGACGTTGGTCCAACATTATATAAATGTTATACAAATGTTCTGTGTTTGCTGGGATAACAGTTAGGCTTGGTCTGATCACTGAGCGACCGACCACATATATCATGTGTGGGAGCAATTTTTTCACATGTATTAATGGTCGCCCATTGGCAGGTCAACTTTGGATATTTTGCACATTTACTTGAGAATTAAATTAGGACTAGAGCAAATGAAGAAAATTCCATTAAATTGTACTAGCCAATTGTGTAGGGTTATTTTTTTATTACGACAGATTAATTGATTTTTTTTGCTTATGCTTTTTATTCAGCCATTTTGCATTTTGGTGGCAATTTTAGACTTCAGAACTCGGCCTTCAGAAGTCAGACTTCGGACAGACTTTGGACACAATATTTCGGACATAATACTTCGGACATCGGCAGATTTCGAAATTCAGACTTTGAACAGACTTCAGACAGACTTTCGACTTCAGATTTCAGACTTTTAACTTCAGACTTCGAATTTTGGGAGTTAGACTCTGGACTTCGGTTTCAGACTGACAGACTTCAGACTTTGGTTTCAGACTCGGATTTTGGACTTCGGACATACTTTGGACTTCAGACTTTGGTTTTTGGACTCCAGGTTTTGAACAGATATACGTAGTACTTCATACTATGGACATAATTCAGACAGTTTTGGGACAGACGTCGGACATCAAACTTCGGATTTCGTCAGACTTCGTACATCAGACTTCGGATTGTGGACTTTAGAAATCAGTTTTCAGACTTCGGATTGTGGACTTTGGACATACTTCAGACGTCGAATTTTAGCCTTCATTGTCAGACTTTGCACAGATGTCAAACTTCGGACTCAAAGACTCGGACAATTTATTTGTCACACAACAAAAACAAACATACATATGTAACCAAATAAGCTAAAGAAATACAATATAATATATGTTATGAGGATCAGGAGACCTGCATCAAGATCAATGATGATTGCTGTCATGCGGACCACTTCGGACAGAATTCGGACAGTTTTCAGACTTCGGACAGACTTCAAACAAACTTCGAACAAACTTCGGACAGAGCTCAGACGCCAGACTCCTACTTCAGACTTTGGACCTCGGCCAGACTTCAAACATCAGACTTTGGACTTCAAACTTCAGACTTTAAAGTTCAGAGTTCAAAAACCCCCACTGGGTTTTAATACTTTAAATAGTTAAATAATAAATTAAAACACCATTTTCTATGACTTGATGTTTTGATTAAAATAAGCAAAACAGTTAAGCAGCTTTAATGATTATTGTGAGACAGCTGCATTTTAGCTGTCCATAGTACACTGACCCTGAAGGTCGACGCAAGCTCTACTTCAGTGCCGTCAGGCAGATTTCTATCTCGCCACGGCAGATTACTTACTCGCCACGGCAGATTACTATCTCGCCGTGGCAGATTACTATCTCGCCACGGCAGATTACTAACTCGCCGTGGCAGATTACTATCTCGCTGTGGCAGATTACTATCTCGCCGCGGCAGATTACTATCTCGCCGTGGCAGATTATTAACTCGCCGTGGCAGATTAGTAACCCGCCGTGGCAGATTACTATCTCGCCGTGGCAGATTACTAACTCGCCGTGGCAGATTACTATCTCGCCGTGGCAGATTACTATCTCGCCCAGGCAGATTACTATCTCGCCGTGGCAGATTACTATCTCGCCGCGGCAGATTACTATCTCGCCGTGGCAGATTATTAACTCGCCGTGGCAGATTGGTAACTCGCCGTGGCAGATTACTATCTCGCCGTGGCAGATTACTCACTCGCCGCGGCAGATTACTAACTCGCCGAGGCAGATTACTATCTCGCCACGGCAGATTACTATCTCGCCACGGCAGATTACTATCTCGCCACGGCAGATTACTATCTCGCCGTGGCAGATTACTAACTCGCCGTGGCATATTACTATCTCGCCGTGGCAGATTACTATCTCGCCGTGGCAGATTACTATCTCGCCGTGGCAGATTACTATCTCGCCGTGGCAGATTACTATCTCGCCGCGGCAGATTACTCACTCGCCGCGGCAGATTACTCACTCGCCGCGGCAGATTACTATCCCGCCGTGGCAGATTACTATCTCGCCGTGGCAGATTACTATCTCGCCGTGGCAGATTACTATCTCGCCGCGGCAGATTACTCACTCGCCGCGGCAGATTACTCACTCGCCGCGGCAGATTACTATCTCGCCGTGGCAGATTACTATCTCGCCGTGGCAGATTACTCACTCGCCGCGGCAGATTACTATCTCGCCGCGGCAGATTACTATCTCGCCGTGGCAGATTACCATCTCGCCGCGGCAGATTACTCACTCGCCGCGGCAGATTACTCACTCGCCGCGGCAGATTACTATCTCGCCGTGGCAGATTACTATCTCGCCGTGGCAGATTACTCACTCGCCGTGGCAGATTACTATCTCGCCGCGGCAGATTACTCACTCGCCGCGGCAGATTACTCACTCGCCGCGGCAGATTACTATCTCGCCGTGGCAGATTACTATCTCGCCGTGGCAGATTACTCACTCGCCGTGGCAGATTACTATCTCGCCGCGGCAGATTACTCACTCGCCGCGGCAGATTACTCACTCGCCGCGGCAGATTACTATCTCGCCGTGGCAGATTACTATCTCGCCGTGGCAGATTACTATCTCGCCGTGGCAGATTACTATCTCGCCGTGGCAGATTACTATCTCGCCGTGGCAGATTACTATCTCGCCGCGGCAGATTACTCACTCGCCGCGGCAGATTACTCACTCGCCGCGGCAGATTACTATCTCGCCGTGGCAGATTACTATCTCGCCGTGGCAGATTACTATCTCGCCGTGGCAGATTACTATCTCGCCGTGGCAGATTACTATCTCGCTGTGGCAGATTACTATCTCGCCGCGGCAGATTACTCACTCGCCGCGGCAGATTACTCACTCGCCGCGGCAGATTACTATCTCGCCGTGGCAGATTACTATCTCGCCGTGGCAGATTACTATCTCGCCGTGGCAGATTACTATCTCGCCGCGGCAGATTACTATCTCGCCGCGGCAGATTACTATCTCGCCGCGGCAGATTACTCACTCGCCGCGGCAGATTACTCACTCGCCGCGGCAGATTACTATCTCGCCGTGGCAGATTACTATCTCGCCGTGGCAGATTACTCACTCGCCGCGGCAGATTACTATCTCGCCGTGGCAGATTACTATCTCGCCGTGGCAGATTACTATCTCGCCGTGGCAGATTACTAACTCGCCTTGGCAGATTACTATCTCGCCGTGGCAGATTACTATCTCGCCGTGGCAGATTACTAACTCGCCGTGGCAGATTACTATCCCGCCGCGGCAGATTACTATCCCGCCGCGGCAGATTACTATCTCGCTGCGGCAGATTACTATCTTGCCGCGGCAGATTACAGAAGTGAAAATAATTATGCACAATGTCTCCTATTATACTCTTTCGTACTATTACCAATGCATGTTAAATAATTTTTAAAATGTTTCAGCAAAGAATAAGGAAATTGTTATCCTTGGTGACTTTAACATTAACTACATTTTAGACGAAAATTTTAGTGAAAATCAAGCTCACTTTATAGAAACACTCCTTTGTTGCAAACAATTGATAGATGAACCTACTAGTGTTACACAATCATCTCAGTCAGTCATTGATCATATATATACCACAATGCCTCACAACCACTTGGATTACGGGATACTGAAATATACTCTTAGTGATGATCATTACTTGATATTTACAACTCTGAAATTTAGGCGCGCCAAGCTTCTCCTTCAAAAATTATTCACAAAAAAATGGAATAAATATAAATGACTTTATTCACGATTTAATGGATAGTGGACTATATAGTTCTGTTATTGATGCTAAAACAACATAGATCTGATGCCTGGAGAGATTGGTCAAATGCATTTAATACAGTGGTTAACAAACATGTCAAAATTAAAGAAATTAGAGTTAAAGATAGGTCAAATCCATGGATGACCAACGAAATTTTAGCCCTTATATATAAACGTGATCATACTCACCGCATGGCTGTTCGCCTTGGCTCTTCTGACAAAATGAATGAATACAAAAAACTGAGAAATTTGGTCATCTCAACAATTCGAAATTCGCAACAATCCTATTATAAGAAAACAATCACAGCCAATAAACACCCTGTGACGTTTGAAAAGCAGTAAACCAATCCATGGGAAAAAATAGAAAAAGTCCCATAACATCAGATCTGTCACCAGATGCGTGGAATGACCACTTTGCTTCCGTTGGAAATAAACTGTGTAGTAAATTTAGTGAAAATAATGAACTAATATGGAGAAACAACTCGAGTATTTATAACTTTCAGTTTAAAAGCCTTCTTGAAGAAGATGTTCTAGCATTTATAAACAAATTGCCATCTGAAACCAATGTTGATATTCTAGGCTATGATTCTTGTATTCTCAGACTTAGCAGTGAGATTTTCTGTTGCAGTGTAACAATCTTATTTAATATGTAATTTTCTAATGGAGAAATTCCAAATGAATGGAAGAAAGCTCGGTTTACCCCAGTTTACAAAAACAAAGATAGGTGTTAGTGATAAATCAATAATGAAAATGCAACAACTACTTTAGAATGCTGTCAATGAAGCTATTAAATGGTTTGGACTAAATAAGTTATCTTTCAACATAGACAAGTGTAATGTATTAATTATATCTAACTAAAATATAGTAGACAGCATAGATATTTTATAAATGGTGTAAAATTACCCTCTGTTAACTCTGCTAAATATCTTGGTGTAGAAATAGATAGTAAATTATCCTGGTCTAACCATATAGATGGATTGTGTAAAAATTGTCTTCGCAATTTTATATCTTAAGAAGGTTAAGACAAATTCTCCCAACGGATGCTATTAATTGTGTTTACTACGGTATATTTTAGAGTATTATTATTATTGTATCACTGTCTGGGGCACAAAAATATTTATGTAAAATGCAAAAAATACAAAATAGAGCAGCACGACTTCTTGCACAAAACTTTGACTGGAACATTCGCGGTATAGATATTGTGAGAGGTCTAGGGTGACAGAATGTTAAAGAAAAATATTGTTTTTTTTACCATGCTGTCTCACTTATAAATCTCTAAATAATGTAGCTCCGTATTATTTATCTGATCTTTTTTCCTCCGTTTCTGAATATTATACTGTTTCAACACGTAATGCAACAAGTAATACTCTACAGCGGCCCAGGAGGAATAATTCTTTATATAAATCATTTTTAAGTGTGAATGGGTCTAGACTTTGGAATAAGCTACCTTTAGAAATTAGAAATAAGAAGACATTTTCTGCTTTTAGATATAACCTTAAATTATATATGGCTAATAATCAAACCCTTACTCAATTATAGCCAGGGCTGCAATAATGATATGGCTGTTACAGTCTACATGTCTTAACGCTTTCTCCATTTTTTGTCGGTTTTTGTACGAGTTTTAGTGCGGGGACATTTGTGTTTTCTTTTCTTTACACTTTGCTATAAATGAACATGTATATACATTTATAAGCCTATTCAATTAACACGAATGCATATATCATCGGATTATGATCTAAAATGTCTAATCTACCTTCTATTTTAGTTATTGTAAATATTGTACATATGGTAATTATTGTTTAAATATGTGTCTTCATATTTTATGTAAATGCTTGTCATAAAACAGGGCACATATGCAAAATAGCCGATGGCTAATAATGTTTTTACCCTGTATAAATATGTTTGAATACAAATTAATAAATAATAAATGAGTATGTAGTGTAGTGTAGTGCATTTTCTGAACATGTGCAGTGCAGACGTGAACAGGTACGGGTGCAGCCGTTTATAAATGGCCGCCTGTTTATAAACGAACGTGCGTTTATTAGTACTCGCAGCGCACTTCCGGTGAGTGTTTATAAAATGTACAGTTAACCAGCTATGTTGGCCGACCGTTTATAAGCGCCTGGGCGAAAATATTGTGTTTGCTGGGAATGCCTGAATGATATCATAACGTGGGAAAAAAACCCAGTCTGCTGCAGAATCAACAAAAACTGCCGTGCAAATGCAAAAGGCAGTATAGTCGAGACTCCATTTCCGAAACAAAGCCTGTAAAAAGGTTCAGGCGGACATCATGAGTAGAATATAGAGACATCCTCATTCTTATAGGAAATTTCTTGTAGAATGCGAAAATAACTGTCTCCAAACTGAAATATAGTCCAGTCACCGTCAAATGAGCCATTTTCAAAATAGCCGCTACTGCTCATATAAATTGTCCCAATTCAAGATGACCGTCAAAATTGCTGAGAAATCGTGTTCTTTATTATAACTTTATTATCATGCTAACCGGTAAAGGTGATTTCACTAAACCAGCTGACCATCTGTGTGTTTGGTAAGGTTATATATCTCACAGTATAGAAAATGAAAGCTGGCTAACTGTGGTAGTGGAAATGTCATCAGAGGTCATTTTAAGTCATCATCCAAGGTTATTTAAAAATATAAGGGTGATTTAACTATAAACTTTGACCGAATTTGTGTCTGATATCATTGGAAAGGTTATCTATCTGGCCCGTGGTAGTATGACAAATGGACATTGAGATGCTGGCAGTGGTGGGATTGGTCACCAGATAGTATTGAAGGTCCCTAACTAAGGTCATTTGAAAAGATAAATTGATTTAACTGAGAAGTTTGACCATGTCTGTGATTAATTATCTATATCGGAGTATTGGAAATGAGTATTAGAGTGTCAGTAGTAGTATAATATGTCCCCAAAGGTTATTTTAGATCATTACCCAAGGGAATTTAAAGTGATAAGGGACATTTTAGTAAAAAGTTCGACCAGATTTGTGTTTGGTCTCATCGTGATCATCCTCTTCCAGAATCAAATTGCAGCCATTAGTACAGTATAGTGACGTAAAGCGAGTTTAATATGACAGTACAGTATCGCAAGTTTATTGTGCTTAGAGGACCCTAGCTACCTTCTTTTTTTGTATGTATTATTAAAATGTTGCTCACTGTAATTATAGTAGGGATTATTGAGTAAGTGAATGTATTATATTTAATGTATGTTATTAAGGAGGCACAGGGAGAACTGGGGCAATATGTAACGACATCGGGTGAACTTTTATCTTCGTTACTGTCACACTTCTCCCCGTAAGGGCCCAGAACCTCTTCATAAACTGAATATTTTTCGAGTAAATGTGTTCATAATAAAGTTTTTATCATTTATACCTGTTTACACCTGTTTCCTTTAATTCTAGCATTGGTGGATCTAACGAGATATATGAAACTGTCCCACGTTACCCCGTCAGCTGTTCCACTTCTTAACGTCACTGTTCGTCACATTTTAATGTGAAATGTGCTTACCATTACATCTCACTAAAATAGTAACTAATAGTGCGTAACAATATTTCCCAGTCTACATGCTGGGTACAATCAAACTCACAAAAGTAATAAAAAACGTAAAGGAGGGTCGAATGCCGAAAGTGAAATAGTATATCTGTTCTACTGGTCCTTCACTAATTCTCCTCAATTTATCTGAGGCACATCTTGCACATCCTGATTCTGGGATTGTCAATAATACAGCAAGATGAAATGAAATGAATCGGGCTTTAGGCCACCTTTGTGCACATATAGGCTAAACTGGGCCAGGAGAACCTCCTGAGGATGGTGAGATGATTGAGATGACACTGTCCTCCAGACACAGGATTCGAAATTCGAGCCCTGGCGGTCTGAGGCCGAGCACGCTACCTCTCGGTCACGGAGGCTCCCCACAATAGTAACTTTCACACGTGGATGGGGAAGAAACAATTTTGTTTCTTTCAAACCGCCGAGACCGGGAACCGAACCCCGGACCCTGGCGTGAAAGGCAGCGGTGCTAACCACTACCCTAGGGCCCCCGCCCAATACAGCAAGATAATGAGTTGGGCGCACACCGTTTTGCGATGAGATAGTTGCATCAAAGTTTTCTAATACGAATCTGACCCTCTAATGCGTGACTACTGCACAACAGCAACACCTGCTGATGCTTTGAAGCGCTGTACTTCACTACATTAACACGTGTTAATGTCACATGTTGAATGAAAGACAATATAATAGTTTGCGGTTGCTTAATATATATGTGAAGTGTAATTATAAAGTTGATATATATATATAGATCAATTTTATAATTACATTTCAAAAATATATTACCACACCTATATGGCTCTATAAAAAGGATTTTAGACGTTTAATTCATTCTCATTTTATTAACTTACTGTGAACACATAGATCAACAAAAAAAATTATGTCAGTTTTTTTTTAGATATTGGGTAAAATTTACTTTTAGGCAATGTGTTAATTCTTTGCATTCTTTAGTAAAATTCCTAACAAATCTTCAGCGCATTTAAAAAAAATTGCAAAATTAAAACAGACAATTTTTTATTTAGTGTTCAAATGCAATAGCAAATACTGAAATGCGTTCGTATTATATTGACCGTCTTGCATTCGTATTGATCGCTTAGCGGTCGTATTGACCTCATTCAGGATCAGGGACAGCGTGACATTTAATTTATTAAATAGTAGAAACTAGTCAATACGACGCACGCCAAAATAACTGTTATTGCACAGGGCCGAAACTATGTTATTATGGCAAATTACAGCATACGTATATAATAATAAGTAGTACCAGGGAGGGGTGATGAACATGCCGTGTATATCCTGCATGCTGCCGTACAAAAGTATCTGCTTACTTGAAAGTGAGCAGATACTGCCTTTTGACGTCGCAGAGCAGTATGTGCCTACATCTCACAGCGCTACGTCACTGGTCATTGCGTACAACCTATCTCACATAAATACTCATCTTCACATCCTACATTAAATGGGATAAACAACGTAGCTATTCTAATTTGATTCGAGTGGATATATTGGATATATTTTACTTATTTCACGCCGGACTTAGTGAGTAGCATTGTAATATTATTATGATTAGGCTTGACAACTAAATGGCTGAATTTGCACGTCTATGAATGGATGAATAAATGAACGGGAGAATGGATGAATAAATGAATGGATTGATGAATGACTGAATGACTGAATGACTGAATGACTGAATGACTGAATGACTGAATAAATGAATGAATGAATGAATGAAAGAATGAATGAATGAATGAATGAATGAATGAATGAATGAATGAATGAATGAATGAATGAATGAATGAATGAATGAATGAATGAATGAATGAATGAACTAACGAACGGACGGACGACCGGCCGGCTGACGGACGACGGTCGAAGGGATGGGTGGATGGATGGATGGATGGATGGATGGATGGATGGATGGATGGATGGATGGATGAGACGGATAGATGTTTGGATGGATGGAGGGATGGGTGAATTGATGGAGGGATGGAGGGAGGGAGTGAGGATGGAAGGAGGAAGGGATCGGGGAGGGAGGAAGGGAGAAGGGAAGGAAAGAAGGATGGAGGGGATAGATGAATGAATTGTTGGATAGATGGATGGATGGATGGAGAGAGAGAGGGAGGGAGGAAGGGAGGAAGGGGTGGATAGATGAAAGGAGAGAGGAATGGATAGAGGGAGAGAGGAGGGATGAAAGAAGGGGAGGAGGGGGGGGGGAGTATGGGTGGATATGAGGATGGATGGATATGAGGATGGATGGATGGATGGATGGATGGATGGATGGATGGATGGATGGATGGATGGATGGATGGGTGGATAAATATGAGGATTGATGGATGGATGGATAGATGGATGGATGGATGGATGGATGGATGGATGGATATGAGAATGGATGGATTGATGGATGGATGGATGGATGGATGGATGAATGGATGAATGGATGGACGGATGAATGGATGAATGGGTGGACGAATGAATGGATGGATGCATGGATGAATGGATGGATGGATGCATGCATGCATGCATGCATGAATGGATGGATCGACGGATGGATGGATTGGATGGGATGGATAAATGAATACACAGATTAATGCATCATTATTATCATTATTAGGAATAATAGATAATAGCGTGCAGCGCTTGTCTGATCGCTGGTTGTGAAAGTCAATTTTTACATTTTTGTCCATAATCATAATTATCATAAAGCTATAGCGGTATTTAACAGTACAGGTCGGGGCATTTTTATAACTGCATCGATAGCTTGATAGTGTAATATGGAGAGTTTTAATGAAAGGTGCTGTGCCTTCAATGGTAACGACATAAATGGGTTTCCAACTCAAGTCGAGCTTATTGGATAATAAGTAGTGAATACTAATGAGCCTCTAAGCCAATAGGAATGATATCTGAAAACGAAACAACAGGCCAAAAAATGTCTATAATTGGCCACGCCCACTAGGGTTCACATGCAAATTTTTGAGGTGACATGCAAATTTTTCTAACAAAGTCATGAATTTCGTTTTGCTCATTAACTTTGGCTAGCTGGCTCGTGATTGGCTCTTAAAGAAGGCCTCTGATTGGTGCATCTTTCGAGGCCTGTCACGTGATAAAAGAGCCCAGAATTTGTGTATATAAGACACAGCCCCAACACATAACACTTTTTGTCACTCACCACATGTCACCACAGGGGGTGATAATCAACATAATTGTCACCCCCCGCGAGGACTGTCATGGTGAGTGAAAGCAAGGGTTTAAATCCCCTGGTGGCTCTGAAAAGAGAACAAGCGAACTTTCTTAATTTCACAATTAAGATGACACGCTTCTAGGAATTTTCTAATTCTCAAATTATCAACTTTAGACACCTTTTAGACCATTCCACCCAAATTCAATGAAATTCCATAACTCTGACGTTCTTTCTCAGGGTATGCGGGAGTATGGCGATGGCACACAGACAGTCAGGCAAACAACACGAGGTAAATTGATCACATTTGATCCAAAATTCAGAACGCAATTTTAAGTATGTCAAACATACTAAGTGAACTTAAGTGTACACGAGAGGCATAGGTTTAATAAAAGAAATGTCTCAAATGTTCATTTAAAGGATCTGTCAAAACTAAAACTTTATCGGCCTTTTTCATCCAGATTTCAAGAGTTAAGACACGAGATATAGGGTAGCTACCGGCTGATTCAACACCTCATTTAGACCACCGCGACCCTCTGTTCGCCGAGGGCGCATCAAAATTAATTAAATTCTAAAATGCTTCTGTTTCCAGGTTCCTTGCCTCCCTTGCCAACCAGACATTTTCTAATGAGTATTATATACTAATGAAATATTTGGATAGGCTAAGAGAAAGCTTTCATACAAGCTTCGAATGCCTTAATCCCACTCTCAGCACCCTTCGGGTGCTAGGGTTCACTCAACATAACACTTTGTCAATTTCCAGCTCGATAAATTTTTATTCTCTTTCTAGAAAAGATATCTTGTTGTTCGATTTTAGCAAATCCTACTGTTTTACAAACACTGTTTCTTCTAAGCTTGAATATACTAAGCTTGATTATGAGCAGCAAACGCATTGAAGAGACGAGGAGCCGTTCTACTGAGAGATCTCCTACAGGAGCCCCTACTGCTCCTTCGGCTCCCAGGATACCCTCTGTGGTAGTACAGATTCCCTGTGCTGCTGCTCGGGTTCAATCCTGGACCCCTAGCTCTCAGGGGGGCAGGAAGAAGATGGAGAAGACGGAAAAGGAGAAGAAGGAAAAGGAGAAGATGGAGAAGAAGGAGAAGAAGGAAAAGAAGGAGAAGAAGAAGAAGCCAGCTGCCACGATCACTCTTAGTGATCTCAAGCGCGCTGGGACACCTATGGGTGCCCAGAATGCTTTACCTCAGTGCCATGGGTCATCTATGGGTGCTCAGACCACTGTGCTGCGTCCAGACGATCTGACTCAACTGGAGGGTGCTATCTTTGATTCAACTATGTTTGAGAAAGGACCGATTTTGCCTCTTCCTCCCACTCCTGTGAGGGTGGTTAGCTTGCCTGTACAACAGCAGCAGCAGCAGCAGCAGCAGCAGCCGCCGAGTCAACTGCATCCGCAGTTCAGGGTCGCCATGCCGGCACCCTCTTCTTCTACTCCTCCTGAGGACTGGAGAGACGAGATGAGGAGAGAAATGAAGGCTCTGATGAAAGATTCCATGAGAGAGATGATGGCACTGCTGCCTGAGCCTAACCATGTTACGGCTCTTGGATCTGGGTCCCATGGGGCTCAGAGTCCTCCGGTAGGCGTCCCTCGGGATGCCAACATAACAAATCCTATACTGTTTGCTGAGGGGCATGCTATGGCTCCTTCAGCTTTGCACACTGGAGGGGATTCCCTTCAAGTGGGGCAACCGGTGGCTGTCAGGGCACACGTCCTGGAGGATGAAGACATTCAGGCAGACGTTCATTGGAGGGAGGACGACCCTATTGACGATGGAGCGGACCAGACGACCGTTGAGGAAGAATATAACCCTTTCCAGGGGATCGAGGGCCTAGACGGGTACAGTTTGACCGGTCTAGGTTCGGCACTACCACGACAGAAGGTGATGGTTACACCGTCTAGCAGACAGCTGTCATTGTGGCGACAAGTGAGAGGCGGACGGACAATGGACGCTCAGATCAAATCAGACATCGTAGAGAAGATCTATGCTAGTGATCCTGCGGCTAAGCCTTTCATTGACTCGGAGGCACCGATGGAGATCCCTACGTCCACGAGGTTCCAGGCGGCGGATGGCTTACTCAGACGAAGGCAGAGAGACATGGGCGTCATTGCACATGCCTTACCTACAGGCCTGGATGATTTGGAGGGTGCGGCAAATCACCTTATATCTGCAACCAATGAACTGGAAGAGGGACCAGTGAAGGACAGACTGCTTCAAGCTCATAGAGAAGTCACTCAGGCATCCACCCACCCTCTGGGTCATGCTCTGCGTATCATAGCTTCCAAGTTCAATGACATAGCCAACCAGAGACGAGCGGCTTTGGCTTCAACTACAAATGACCAGGTCTTGGCTAAACAGATTAGGGCGACTCCTCTGGGGTTCGACTCCCTTCTAGTCAATTCCCTGCAACCAGCGATTCAGGCCAGCAGCTCAAGGAGGCAACAAGACCTTTTGATGGCAGCCCTCAGGAGTAACTCCAGATCAGCCAGACCGGCTAGAAGGGAACGCAGCCGTTCTCCAGTCAGAAGACCTCATCCTGGCCAGGGTCAACAGCAGACGCAAAGCTCTCGGCATGGTCAGCAGCCCTTTCGGACGTCCAGCCGCGGTGGCCGCGGCAACCGAGGGGCCAGAGGCAGCAGAGGCGGACGGGGTACACGACCCTCTTTTTCCAGGCGATCCTGACTTCCTGGGCCGTTTGGAGACTAGCAGGCATTGGTGGGACACGTTCGCCAGGGATGCCTTTGTCAGGGAAGCAGTCAGGGGGCACAAACTCGAGTTCGAGTCGAGGCCTCCGGTGTCCTCTCCAGATCCTCCACCAGTTCTTCCCATGAGCAGGGAAAAGCAAGTGGTCCTACAGAAGGAAGTGGACTCCCTACTGAGGAAAGGAGCCATAGAGAAGGGCAAGGACTCTCACAAGGGCTTTTACTCAAACCTGTTCCTGGTGAGCAAGAAAGATGGGGGACTCAGGCCGGTTATCAATTTGAGCGGCCTGAATCTATACATCAAAAAGAAGACATTCCGAATGGCATCTTTGAAGGACGTCTCACAGACTCTGCGCAGGGGAGACTGGGCGGCGACGATCGACTTGAAGGACGCCTATCTGCACGTCCCTATCGCGTCAGAACATCGACGGTTCCTTCGTTTCTGGTGGAGAGGAAACAGGTTCCAGTTCAGACGTCTTCCTTTTGGTCTCAGCTCAGCGCCACGGACCTTCACACGTCTTACTTGGCCGTTGGTGACTCTGTGCAGGGCAAACGGAGTCAGAGTAATCGTTTACTTGGACGATTTTCTAGTCTTAGGTCGCAACAAGGCAGAACTCACTCGTCACACAGCGTTCGTCTTGGACATTCTGAGGAGAGCCGGATTCCAGAGAAATCCCAAGAAATGTCATCTGGAACCCAGACAATTGTTCGAGTACCTCGGTCTGCTATGGAACTCGAAGGAGTTACGAGTTTTCCTGCCTCAGGAAAAACTGGACGATTTCAAGCGGCTAGGACGCACCCTTCTATCAAATCCTTCTCTGGCTCTTGCTCAGAAATTCCTAGGCAAGGCCGTCTTTGCTCGACGGGCAGTACAGCTCGGGAGGTTACTACTGCGACCCCTTCAGATGGCGGTGATACAGGCCTTGAGATCCGGCGAGCTGATTCTGGACAACGAATCCAGGCTTTCAATCAGATGGTGGACACGCCCTCCGACAGACGGGATGGACCTGAGGTCTTACACTCCGCAGCTGTCAATGACTACAGATGCTTCCAATTCAGGGTGGGGAGCGACTCTGGACGACAGGTCGGCCAGCGGCAGATGGTCTACGGCGGAGAGGGACCTCCACATCAACCATTTAGAACTGTTGGCGGTGTTCAGGGGAGTCAAGAGCTTCAGACGTCATCTGAGGAACAGGAGAGTGACGGTCCATTTGGACAACATCACTGCTACAGCCCACCTTTCCAAGGAAGGCGGAACACGTTCGGCGCATTTGAACAAGTTGACGATGGAGATCTTGTTGTTTTGCAAAAACCATGGAGTGGTTCTGACTCCTGCCTATCTCCCAGGGATTGCGAATCTCGGAGCGGACGCCCTATCCCGAGGGAAGGAGACCAGCGAATGGTTCATCAATCCGATAGTGACGAGACGGATGTTCAGACGGTTCGGTCATCCACAGATCGATCTCTTCGCTTCAAACAGATCAGCTCAAGTGGAGACCTACTTTTCACTGGACAGAAGAGACAAGCTCTCCGCTGGGACGAACGCTCTGAACCAGACCTGGGCGTTCAACCTGATGTATGCTTTCCCGCCTCCACAGATCATCCCTTTGATACTGGCCAGGATGAAAGAGTGCAAGGGGACATTGATTCTAGTCACCCCCTTTTGGTCCAGGGCAGCTTGGTTACCAGAACTCCTGCAGATGTCAGTTCTGGCGCCTCTACGCCTTCCTCTGCATCAGAGTACGGTGAGAGACCTGACCACAGACAGGAACCTGCCATCTTTGCAGAAGCTCAAGCTGACAGTATGGCTTATCTGCGGAACACCTTCCAAGGCCAGGGGACTGATCACACCTTGGCGGAGTTCATCTGTGGATCCTGGAGAGATTCCACGAAGAATCAATACACCTGCGCTTGGCGGACATGGTCAGAATGGTGCGGGGGACACGCTTTATCAAGAACTACTCCAACTGTAGGACAGTTTGTGAATTATCTGTGGTTCCTTTTCAACGAGAAGAGTCTGGCGTGGTCAACTATTCGACTTCACAGAGCGGCTATTGCTATGATTGTGGACCCTTCAACAAAGACTCCACTGAGTCAACATCCGATGATTAGTCGTTTCATGAAGGCGGTTTACTTGGCACGCCCACCTGCACGGAAGGTGAAGCCAATTTGTAGTGTTTCGTCGGTATTGGTGATGTTACGGACTTGGGGAAATCCTGAGGATCTCACTAGAGCAAAGTTGACATGGCGATTGGCAATGCTATTGGCTTTGGCATCAGCACGCAGAGCGAGTGACCTGTCCCTTCTAGACATAGACGACAAGAATCTGTTGAAGTCTGATGATTCATGGAGGTTTAGCTTGGTTTTCGGGGCAAAGCAGGACCGTCCGGGACACTTGCCTCAAGACATTGTTATTTCTAAGCAAGTCTCTCGGGAACTATGTCCCATCGAAAATCTTAAAGAGTATCTCAGAAGAACAGAGGGGGAGAGAGAAGGCAACACGCAGCTACTACGCACTACGGTACCTCCTCTGAGACCAGCATCTAAACAGACGGTACGGTCATGGTTGACGAAGGTGTTGGATTTAGCAGGTATACAGGCTCCGGGAGGTTCAACTAGAGCCGCTTCTGCCACTTGGGCCGCAGCCAGAGCAGTCCCTATTTCGACCATTATGGCTGCAGCAGATTGGTCTTGCATCAAGACGATGTCTCGGTACTACATTCGCCCCCTTCCTCAGGGGGCTCCGGTCTCTGAACATATGTCTGTTCAGAGGGCAGTGCTAGGAGATGTTTAGATCCTAATAAAAATAATAATAATAAAAAAAAAAACTTTTTATCAGAAGATAAACATTCTGCTGTTATAAATTTGGAGGATATATGGACATATATCTGAATCCAAGGAAACATATGTATATATGGTTTCCTTATAGAATTTTTTAATTCTATCTTTTGGGTACTTTCGACGTTGCAACAAATCCCATTTATGTCGTTACCATTGAAGGCACAGCACCTTTCATTAAAATATATCAATTTTGACGCGAAGCGTATTAAAATTGGTGTTTTAATAAAGGCTGTGCCGAAATAGTAACGACTTCGCTGTCGAAAGTCATTATATTAGCGAAAATTTCTCTCGCTTGTAAATTAACAAAGTGTTATGTAAACTGAGTGAACCCTAGCACCCGAAGGGTGCTGAGAGTGGGATTAAGGCATTCGAAGCTTGTATGAAAGCTTTCTCTTAGCCTATCCAAATATTTCATTAGTATATAATACTCATTAGAAAATGTCTGGTTGGCAAGGGAGGCAAGGAACCTGGAAACAGAACGTTTTAGAATTTAATTAATTTTGATGCGCCCTCGGCGAACAGAGGGTCGCGGTGGTCTAAATGAGGTGTTGAATCAGCCGGTAGCTAATCTATATCTCGTGTCTTAACTCTTGAAATCTGGATGGAAAAGGCCGATAAAGTTTTAGTTTTGACAGATCCTTTAAATGAACATTTGAGACATTTCTTTTATTAAACCTATGCCTCTCGTGTACACTTAAGTTAACTTAGTATGTTTGACATACTTGAAATTGCGTTCTGAATTTTGGATCAAATGTGATCAATTTACCTCGTGTTGTTTGCCTGACTGTCTGTGTGCCATCGCCATACTCCCGAATACCCTGAGAAAGAACATCAGAGTTATGTAATTTCATTGAATTTGGGTGGAATGGTCTAAAAGGTGTCTAAAGTTGATAATTTGAGAAATAGAAAGTTCCTAGAAGCGTGTCATCTTGATTGTGAAATTAAGAAAGTTCGCTTGTTCTCTTTTCAGAGCCACCAGGGGATTTAAACCCTTGCTTTCACTCACCATGACAGTCCTCGCGGGGGGTGACAATTATGTTGATTATCACCCCCTGCGATGACATGTGGTGAGTGACAACAGACTGTGACGTCTGTTGTTATCGTGAATATTAATTTGTTAGGTGACAGATACGTCTACTACAAGGTTCGACCGATACTTGAAGAGTTGAGTTTTCAAGCCGACAGATGTGACTGAGGATTTCAGCATTGACGAAACCATGATACCTTATTTTGGTTAACATGGCACAAAGTAGTTCATCCGTGAGAAGCCAATAAGGCTCAGTTTCAACTTGTGGTCTCTAGGATATACATGTATCACGTGTTATGTGTTATCTGAGTGAACCCTAGCACCCGAAGGGTGCTGAGAGTGGGATTAAGGCATTCGAAGCTTGTATGAAAAGCTTTCTCTTAGCCTATCCAAATATTTCATTAGTATATAATACTCATTAGAAAATGTCTGGTTGGCAAGGGAGGCAAGGAACCTGGAAACAGAAGCATTTTAGAATTTAATTAATTTTGATGCGCCCTCGGCGAACAGAGGGTCGCGGTGGTCTAAATGAGGTGTTGAATCAGCCGGTAGCTACCCTATATCTCGTGTCTTAACTCTTGAAATCTGGATGGAAAAGGCCGATAAAGTGTTAGTTTTGACAGATCCTTTAAATGAACATTTGAGACATTTCTTTTATTAAACTTATGCCTCTCGTGTACACTTAAGTTCACTTAGTATGTTTGACATACTTAAAATTGCGTTCTGAATTTTGGATCAAATGTGATCAATTTACCTCGTGTTGTTTGCCTGACTGTCTGTGTGCCATCGCCATACTCCCGCATACCCTGAGAAAGAACGTCAGAGTTATGGAATTTCATTGAATTTGGGTGGAATGGTCTAAAAGGTGTCTAAAGTTGATAATTTGAGAATTAGAAAATTCCTAGAAGCGTGTCATCTTAATTGTGAAATTAAGAAAGTTCGCTTGTTCTCTTTTCAGAGCCACCAGGGGATTTAAACCCTTGCTTTCACTCACCATGACAGTCCTCGCGGGGGGTGACAATTATGTTGATTATCACCCCCTGCGGTGACATGTGGTGAGTGACAACAGACTGTGACGTCTGTTGTAATCGTGACGCGGTGGCTGACCAACGCCGTAGGTGTTGGCCCGTCAACGCGTCAACGCTGTTATCACACTCGCGAGTGCTTGTCAGCGCCGCTAGCGTCGCGCCAATGCCGGCTCAGCGTTGTTAGCGCTGGACCGACATTGGCACCGCGGTAGCCACACTGTGAAAGCACTTCGGTGTTTCTGTCACTCACGCATGCTGCTAACGCCGCCAGTGTTGCGTCAATGTCGGCCCAACGCTGTTGACGCCGGACCGGCATTGACACAACTCTAGCCGCATTCACACAGCAGTCTCAATTTTCATCATAAATTTCGGCATATTCTGATATTAATTTGTCCAAATGTGTTTTATGCCCTCTTTTAATTCTTGAAGCTCTTAATTCATTTTGAAGTTTGAAAAGATCTGAATGCTCTTTGAGCGAATCTATGAATTTATACGTTAAAATTTGCAATCGATCTTTGATCAGATCGATCTTAGCAATTTTATGAATATCTTCAGTGTGCGAAAGTGGATCCAATTTGTAGGCTATTCTGATGGCCTTATTTTGAATGATTTGAAGTTTCTTGATTTATGCTCCTGACGCTCCTAAAATTACTGGAGCGCCGTATTCTAGTACTGGACGTATATAACTTTTATATAGTCTCATTAGTGTTTTGGGTTTACAGCCCCACTTTGAGCCGCTCAGGAGTTTGAGCAGACCAAGGCGTTGCCTTCCTTTTTTAGCGTTTTCATCTATATGAGCATTAAAAGTCAGTTTCTTATCTAAAGTAACTCCTAGCAATTTTGCTTGCTGTACTGCAGTGAGTTTTTCGCCAAAAAGTTCTAGTTCTATATTTTTCTTAGTTTTAAGCATTATAAGCTGCGTTTTCTTAGCATTTAGTTTTATTCTCCACTTGGAGCACCATGCTTCTAGGTCTGATAAAACTTTGGCTAGCCTATATTTAATTGTTTTTTCACTTTTAGCAAAAGTCCAAAATTCCAGGTCGTCTGCGAACTGAGAGACCCCTACTGTATTACTGAAGGGATCTATTGGAATATCATTTACATAGATTAGGAATAGAAGTGGGCTGAGAACCGAGCCCTGAGGTGTGCCGGCATTAAGTGAAATTTTGTCTGAAGTCTCATTATTTATTTTGACTGAAATTTTCCTGTCAGTTATAAATGAAGACATTAATCTTACTATTTTATCTGGTAAATTTGTATTCATTAATTTATATCTTAGTCCGTTGTGCCATACGGAATCAAAAGCCTTTTCTACATCTATAAAGATTGCAGCTCCTTTATGGTGACGGCTATGTGCTATGTGCGCATCATCAGCTAGTCTGAGAATGTGTTCCATAGCACATCTTTTATTTCTATAGCCAGTTTGCCATTTATTAAAGAAATTTTCTTCTTCTAATTTACTGCGCATTCTATGAGCAATTATTTTTTCAAAAAGTTTGCCTATGCAACTTAATAAACTGATTGGTCTATAGTTAGTTGGAATTTTATTGTCTTTTTTAGGCTTTGGGAGCATAATTCCTTGAGCTTCCTTCCATTTACTTGGAAAATACCCTATTTTTAAGCACTGATTGTACATAGTTTTTAAATTCTCAAATACTATTTCTGGACATTTTTTAATTATAGTGTACTTAATTTCGTCTGCTCCTGGAGCAGACCTACCTTTGGTCCTATCTAATTGTAGTTTTATTTCTTGAATCGAGATATCCCTGAGTAGTATACTATCGTCGCCATCTTCTACTTTATTTTCTTTTAGAGTTGAAAAAAGCTGCGATTTTTCATTTATAGCTTTATCTATTAAATTTTTAAATTCATCATCAAAAATTTCACCTGTGTGAGTATTATGAATTTTGCCTAAAGATTCAGCGAACGTGGTTGCTTTTTCTAAGTCGTTTTGAGTTAAATTACCATTTTCTTTAATTATTGGCTTGGATGCGCCGCCTGATTTCTTACCATTAATACTATTGATAGTTTTCCAAAATTCTTTAGAGTCTTTAGTTTCGTCTAGTTTTTTAGTTTGCTGATTCCAAAATTCTTCTCTATCTTTGTTTACTTGTTTACTTACTAAGTTGTTTAATTGATTATATAGAGTTTTATCCTCTGCTTTTTGCGTATTTCTAGCTAAGCGTCTAATTTGTCTCTTTAATTTAATTAATTTCATTGTTTCATTTGAGATAAAAAGTGCTTTATCTTTACGTTTTGCTTTAGGACACGCTTTATTTAGCCCTTCTTTAATTATATTGCTTATTTTTTCGTTAACTAAGTCTAGTTCCTCTGGTGTTTCAGGTTCGAGTCTATCTAAGTTATTTATTATTTCTTTATTAAACCTGTGCCAATCCGTTTTTTCATATTGTAGAATTTCTCTCTGAAATTGTTTTTGAATTTGCGGTGAAGCCAAAGTTAAATGAACTGGCAAATGATCTGAACCAATGTCATCGCCTACATCACATGATTGGATGCGTGACGCCATCTGGCGGCTAACTAGCGCTAGATCTAGTAGATCGCCGCCAGAGGACGTCCCTGGTCTATAAGTTGCAGTGCTGTCGTTAGTTATTAGTAAGTCTAATTCTTCAATTATGTTAAATAGAATGTCTCCGTTAGTATTTCCTACTTTATGTGTTATTGATTGAGTGAACCCTAGCACCCGAAGGGTGCTGAGAGTGGGATTAAGGCATTCGAAGCTTGTATGAAAGCTTTCTCTTAGCCTATCCAAATATTTCATTAGTATATAATACTCATTAGAAAATGTCTGGTTGGCAAGGGAGGCAAGGAACCTGGAAACAGAACGTTTTAGAATTTAATTAATTTTGATGCGCCCTCGGCGAACAGAGGGTCGCGGTGGTCTAAATGAGGTGTTGAATCAGCCGGTAGCTAATCTATATCTCGTGTCTTAACTCTTGAAATCTGGATGGAAAAGGCCGATAAAGTTTTAGTTTTGACAGATCCTTTAAATGAACATTTGAGACATTTCTTTTATTAAACCTATGCCTCTCGTGTACACTTAAGTTAACTTAGTATGTTTGACATACTTGAAATTGCGTTCTGAATTTTGGATCAAATGTGATCAATTTACCTCGTGTTGTTTGCCTGACTGTCTGTGTGCCATCGCCATACTCCCGAATACCCTGAGAAAGAACATCAGAGTTATGTAATTTCATTGAATTTGGGTGGAATGGTCTAAAAGGTGTCTAAAGTTGATAATTTGAGAAATAGAAAGTTCCTAGAAGCGTGTCATCTTGATTGTGAAATTAAGAAAGTTCGCTTGTTCTCTTTTCAGAGCCACCAGGGGATTTAAACCCTTGCTTTCACTCACCATGACAGTCCTCGCGGGGGGTGACAATTATGTTGATTATCACCCCCTGCGATGACATGTGGTGAGTGACAACAGACTGTGACGTCTGTTGTTATCGTGAATATTAATTTGTTAGGTGACAGATACGTCTACTACAAGGTTCGACCGATACTTGAAGAGTTGAGTTTTCAAGCCGACAGATGTGACTGAGGATTTCAGCATTGACGAAACCATGATACCTTATTTTGGTTAACATGGCACAAAGTAGTTCATCCGTGAGAAGCCAATAAGGCTCAGTTTCAACTTGTGGTCTCTAGGATATACATGTATCACGTGTTATGTGTTATCTGAGTGAACCCTAGCACCCGAAGGGTGCTGAGAGTGGGATTAAGGCATTCGAAGCTTGTATGAAAAGCTTTCTCTTAGCCTATCCAAATATTTCATTAGTATATAATACTCATTAGAAAATGTCTGGTTGGCAAGGGAGGCAAGGAACCTGGAAACAGAAGCATTTTAGAATTTAATTAATTTTGATGCGCCCTCGGCGAACAGAGGGTCGCGGTGGTCTAAATGAGGTGTTGAATCAGCCGGTAGCTACCCTATATCTCGTGTCTTAACTCTTGAAATCTGGATGGAAAAGGCCGATAAAGTGTTAGTTTTGACAGATCCTTTAAATGAACATTTGAGACATTTCTTTTATTAAACTTATGCCTCTCGTGTACACTTAAGTTCACTTAGTATGTTTGACATACTTAAAATTGCGTTCTGAATTTTGGATCAAATGTGATCAATTTACCTCGTGTTGTTTGCCTGACTGTCTGTGTGCCATCGCCATACTCCCGCATACCCTGAGAAAGAACGTCAGAGTTATGGAATTTCATTGAATTTGGGTGGAATGGTCTAAAAGGTGTCTAAAGTTGATAATTTGAGAATTAGAAAATTCCTAGAAGCGTGTCATCTTAATTGTGAAATTAAGAAAGTTCGCTTGTTCTCTTTTCAGAGCCACCAGGGGATTTAAACCCTTGCTTTCACTCACCATGACAGTCCTCGCGGGGGGTGACAATTATGTTGATTATCACCCCCTGCGGTGACATGTGGTGAGTGACAACAGACTGTGACGTCTGTTGTAATCGTGACGCGGTGGCTGACCAACGCCGTAGGTGTTGGCCCGTCAACGCGTCAACGCTGTTATCACACTCGCGAGTGCTTGTCAGCGCCGCTAGCGTCGCGCCAATGCCGGCTCAGCGTTGTTAGCGCTGGACCGACATTGGCACCGCGGTAGCCACACTGTGAAAGCACTTCGGTGTTTCTGTCACTCACGCATGCTGCTAACGCCGCCAGTGTTGCGTCAATGTCGGCCCAACGCTGTTGACGCCGGACCGGCATTGACACAACTCTAGCCGCATTCACACAGCAGTCTCAATTTTCATCATAAATTTCGGCATATTCTGATATTAATTTGTCCAAATGTGTTTTATGCCCTCTTTTAATTCTTGAAGCTCTTAATTCATTTTGAAGTTTGAAAAGATCTGAATGCTCTTTGAGCGAATCTATGAATTTATACGTTAAAATTTGCAATCGATCTTTGATCAGATCGATCTTAGCAATTTTATGAATATCTTCAGTGTGCGAAAGTGGATCCAATTTGTAGGCTATTCTGATGGCCTTATTTTGAATGATTTGAAGTTTCTTGATTTATGCTCCTGACGCTCCTAAAATTACTGGAGCGCCGTATTCTAGTACTGGACGTATATAACTTTTATATAGTCTCATTAGTGTTTTGGGTTTACAGCCCCACTTTGAGCCGCTCAGGAGTTTGAGCAGACCAAGGCGTTGCCTTCCTTTTTTAGCGTTTTCATCTATATGAGCATTAAAAGTCAGTTTCTTATCTAAAGTAACTCCTAGCAATTTTGCTTGCTGTACTGCAGTGAGTTTTTCGCCAAAAAGTTCTAGTTCTATATTTTTCTTAGTTTTAAGCATTATAAGCTGCGTTTTCTTAGCATTTAGTTTTATTCTCCACTTGGAGCACCATGCTTCTAGGTCTGATAAAACTTTGGCTAGCCTATATTTAATTGTTTTTTCACTTTTAGCAAAAGTCCAAAATTCCAGGTCGTCTGCGAACTGAGAGACCCCTACTGTATTACTGAAGGGATCTATTGGAATATCATTTACATAGATTAGGAATAGAAGTGGGCTGAGAACCGAGCCCTGAGGTGTGCCGGCATTAAGTGAAATTTTGTCTGAAGTCTCATTATTTATTTTGACTGAAATTTTCCTGTCAGTTATAAATGAAGACATTAATCTTACTATTTTATCTGGTAAATTTGTATTCATTAATTTATATCTTAGTCCGTTGTGCCATACGGAATCAAAAGCCTTTTCTACATCTATAAAGATTGCAGCTCCTTTATGGTGACGGCTATGTGCTATGTGCGCATCATCAGCTAGTCTGAGAATGTGTTCCATAGCACATCTTTTATTTCTATAGCCAGTTTGCCATTTATTAAAGAAATTTTCTTCTTCTAATTTACTGCGCATTCTATGAGCAATTATTTTTTCAAAAAGTTTGCCTATGCAACTTAATAAACTGATTGGTCTATAGTTAGTTGGAATTTTATTGTCTTTTTTAGGCTTTGGGAGCATAATTCCTTGAGCTTCCTTCCATTTACTTGGAAAATACCCTATTTTTAAGCACTGATTGTACATAGTTTTTAATTTCTCAAATACTATTTCTGGACATTTTTTAATTATAGTGTACTTAATTTCGTCTGCTCCTGGAGCAGACCTACCTTTGGTCCTATCTAATTGTAGTTTTATTTCTTGAATCGAGATATCCCTGAGTAGTATACTATCGTCGCCATCTTCTACTTTATTTTCTTTTAGAGTTGAAAAAAGCTGCGATTTTTCATTTATAGCTTTATCTATTAAATTTTTAAATTCATCATCAAAAATTTCACCTGTGTGAGTATTATGAATTTTGCCTAAAGATTCAGCGAACGTGGTTGCTTTTTCTAAGTCGTTTTGAGTTAAATTACCATTTTCTTTAATTATTGGCTTGGATGCGCCGCCTGATTTCTTACCATTAATACTATTGATAGTTTTCCAAAATTCTTTAGAGTCTTTAGTTTCGTCTAGTTTTTTAGTTTGCTGATTCCAAAATTCTTCTCTATCTTTGTTTACTTGTTTACTTACTAAGTTGTTTAATTGATTATATAGAGTTTTATCCTCTGCTTTTTGCGTATTTCTAGCTAAGCGTCTAATTTGTCTCTTTAATTTAATTAATTTCATTGTTTCATTTGAGATAAAAAGTGCTTTATCTTTACGTTTTGCTTTAGGACACGCTTTATTTAGCCCTTCTTTAATTATATTGCTTATTTTTTCGTTAACTAAGTCTAGTTCCTCTGGTGTTTCAGGTTCGAGTCTATCTAAGTTATTTATTATTTCTTTATTAAACCTGTGCCAATCCGTTTTTTCATATTGTAGAATTTCTCTCTGAAATTGTTTTTGAATTTGCGGTGAAGCCAAAGTTAAATGAACTGGCAAATGATCTGAACCAATGTCATCGCCTACATCACATGATTGGATGCGTGACGCCATCTGGCGGCTAACTAGCGCTAGATCTAGTAGATCGCCGCCAGAGGACGTCCCTGGTCTATAAGTTGCAGTGCTGTCGTTAGTTATTAGTAAGTCTAATTCTTCAATTATGTTAAATAGAATGTCTCCGTTAGTATTTCCTACTTTATGTGTTATTGATTGAGTGAACCCTAGCACCCGAAGGGTGCTGAGAGTGGGATTAAGGCATTCGAAGCTTGTATGAAAAGCTTTCTCTTAGCCTATCCAAATATTTCATTAGTATATAATACTCATTAGAAAATGTCTGGTTGGCAAGGGAGGCAAGGAACCTGGAAACAGAAGCATTTTAGAATTTAATTAATTTTGATGCGCCCTCGGCGAACAGAGGGTCGCGGTGGTCTAAATGAGGTGTTGAATCAGCCGGTAGCTACCCTATATCTCGTGTCTTAACTCTTGAAATCTGGATGAAAAAGGCCGATAAAGTGTTAGTTTTGACAGATCCTTTAAATGAACATTTGAGACATTTCTTTTATTAAACCTATGCCTCTCGTGTACACTTAAGTTCACTTAGTATGTTTGACATACTTAAAATTGCGTTCTGAATTTTGGATCAAATGTGATCAATTTACCTCGTGTTGTTTGCCTGACTGTCTGTGTGCCATCGCCATACTCCCGCATACCCTGAGAAAGAACGTCAGAGTTATGGAATTTCATTGAATTTAGGTGGAATGGTCTATTAAACCTGTGCCAATCCGTTTTTTCATATTGTAGAATTTCTCTCTGAAATTGTTTTTGAATTTGCGGTGAAGCCAAAGTTAAATGAACTGGCAAATGATCTGAACCAATGTCATCGCCTACATCACATGATTGGATGCGTGACGCCATCTGGCGGCTAACTAGCGCTAGATCTAGTAGATCGCCGCCAGAGGACGTCCCTGGTCTATAAGTTGCAGTGCTGTCGTTAGTTATTAGTAAGTCTAATTCTTCAATTATGTTAAATAGAATGTCTCCGTTAGTATTTCCTACTTTATGTGTTATTGATTGAGTGAACCCTAGCACCCGAAGGGTGCTGAGAGTGGGATTAAGGCATTCGAAGCTTGTATGAAAAGCTTTCTCTTAGCCTATCCAAATATTTCATTAGTATATAATACTCATTAGAAAATGTCTGGTTGGCAAGGGAGGCAAGGAACCTGGAAACAGAAGCATTTTAGAATTTAATTAATTTTGATGCGCCCTCGGCGAACAGAGGGTCGCGGTGGTCTAAATGAGGTGTTGAATCAGCCGGTAGCTACCCTATATCTCGTGTCTTAACTCTTGAAATCTGGATGAAAAAGGCCGATAAAGTGTTAGTTTTGACAGATCCTTTAAATGAACATTTGAGACATTTCTTTTATTAAACCTATGCCTCTCGTGTACACTTAAGTTCACTTAGTATGTTTGACATACTTAAAATTGCGTTCTGAATTTTGGATCAAATGTGATCAATTTACCTCGTGTTGTTTGCCTGACTGTCTGTGTGCCATCGCCATACTCCCGCATACCCTGAGAAAGAACGTCAGAGTTATGGAATTTCATTGAATTTAGGTGGAATGGTCTAAAAGGTGTCTAAAGTTGATAATTTGAGAATTAGAAAATTCCTAGAAGCGTGTCATCTTAATTGTGAAATTAAGAAAGTTCGCTTGTTCTCTTTTCAGAGCCACCAGGGGATTTAAACCCTTGCTTTCACTCACCATGACAGTCCTCGCGGGGGGTGACAATTATGTTGATTATCACCCCCTGCGGTGACATGTGGTGAGTGACAACAGACTGTGACGTCTGTTGTTATCGTGACGCGGTGGCTGACCAACGCCGTAGGTGTTGGCCCGTCAACGCGTCAACGCTGTTATCACACTCACGAGTGCTTGTCAGCGCCGCTAGCGTCGCGCCAATGCCGGCTCAGCGTTGTTAGCGCTGGACCGACATTGGCACCGCGGTAGCCACACTGTGAAAGCACTTCGGTGTTTCTATCACTCACGCATGCTGCCAGCGCTGCCAGTGTTGCGTCAATGTCGGCCCAACGCTGTTGACGCCGGACCGGCATTGACACAACTCTAGCCGCATTCACACAGCAGTCTCAATTTTCATCATAAATTTCGGCATATTCTGATATTAATTTGTCCAAATGTGTTTTATGCCCTCTTTTAATTCTTGAAGCTCTTAATTCATTTTGAAGTTTGAAAAGATCTGAATGCTCTTTGAGCGAATCAATAAATTTGTACGTTAAAATTTGGAATCGATCTTTGATCAGATCGATCTTAGCAATTTTATGAATATCTTCAGTGTGCGAAAGTGGATCCAATTTGTAGGCTATTCTGATGGCCTTATTTTGAATGATTTGAAGTTTCTTGATATACGCTTCTGACGCTCCTAAAATTACTGGAGCGCCGTATTCTAGTACTGGACGTATATAACTTTTATATAGTCTCATTAGTGTTTTGGGTTTACAGCCCCACTTTGAGCCGCTCAGGAGTTTGAGCAGACCAAGGCGTTGCCTTCCTTTTTTAGCGTTCTCATCAATATGAGCATTAAAAGTTAGTTTCTTATCTAAAGTTACTCCTAGCAATTTTGCTTGCTGTACTGCAGTGAGTTTTTCGCCAAAAAGTTCTAGTTCTATATTTTTCTTAGTTTTAAGCATTATAAGCTGCGTTTTCTTAGCATTTAGTTTTATTCTCCACTTGGAGCACCATGCTTCTAGGTCTGATAAAACTTTGGCTAGCCTATATTTAATTGTTTTTTCACTTTTAGCAAAAGTCCAAAATCCAAGGTCGTCTGCGAACTGAGAGACCCCTACTGTATTACTGAAGGGATCTATTGGAATATCATTTACATAGATTAGGAATAGAAGTGGGCTGAGAACCGAGCCCTGAGGTGTGCCGGCATTAAGTGAAATTTTGTCTGAAGTCTCATTATTTATTTTGACTGAAATTTTCCTGTCAGTTATAAATGAAGACATTAATCTTACTATTTTATCTGGTAAATTTGTATTCATTAATTTATATCTTAGTCCGTTGTGCCATACGGAATCAAAAGCCTTTTCTACATCTATAAAGATTGCAGCTCCTTTATGGTGACGGCTATGTGCTATGTGCGCATCATCAGCTAGTCTGAGAATGTGTTCCATAGCACATCTTTTATTTCTATAGCCAATTTGCCATTTATTAAAGAAATTTTCTTCTTCTAATTTACTGCGCATTCTATGAGCAATTATTTTTTCAAAAAGTTTGCCTATGCAACTTAATAAACTGATTGGTCTATAGTTAGTTGGAATTTTATTGTCTTTTTTAGGCTTTGGGAGCATAATTCCTTGAGCTTCCTTCCATTTACTTGGAAAATACCCTATTTTTAAGCACTGATTGTACATAGTTTTTAAATTCTCAAATACTATTTCTGGACATTTTTTAATTATAGTGTATTTAATTCCGTCTGCTCCTGGAGCAGACCTACCTTTGGTCCTATCTAATTGTAGTTTTATTTCTTGAATCGAGATATCCCTGAGTAGTATACTATCGTCGCCATCTTCTACTTTATTTTCTTTTAGAGTTGAAAAAAGCTGCGATTTTTCATTTATAGCTTTATCTAATAAATTTTTAAATTCATCATCAAAAATTTCACCTGTGTGAGTATTATGAATTTTGCCTAAAGATTCAGCGAACGTGGTTGCCTTTTCTAAGTCGTTTTGAGTTAAATTACCATTTTCTTTAATTATTGGCTTGGATGCGCCGCCTGATTTCTTACCATTAATACTATTGATAGTTTTCCAAAATTCTTTAGAGTCTTTAGTTTCGTCTAGTTTTTTAGTTTGCTGATTCCAAAATTCTTCTCTATCTTTGTTTACTTGTTTACTTACTAAGTTGTTTAATTGATTATATAGAGTTTTATCTTCTGCTTTTTGCGTATTTCTAGCTAAGCGTCTAATTTGTCTCTTTAATTTAATTAATTTCATTGTTTCATTTGAGATAAAAAGTGCTTTATCTTTACGTTTTGCTTTAGGACACGCTTTATTTAGCCCTTCTTTAATTATATTGCTTATTTTTTCGTTAGCTAAGTCTAGTTCCTCTGGTGTTTCAGGTTCGAGTCTATCTAAGTTATTTATTATTTCTTTATTAAACCTGTTCCAATCTGTTTTTTCATATTGTAGAATTTCTCTCTGAAATTGTTTTTGAATTTGAGGTGAAGCTAAAGTTAAATGAACTGGCAAATGATCTGAACCAATGTCATCGCCTACATCACATGATTGGATGCGTGACGCCATCTGGCGGCTAACTAGCGCTAGATCTAGTAGATCGCCGCCAGAGGACGTCCCTGGTCTATAAGTTGCAGTGCTGTCGTTAGTTATTAGTAAGTCTAATTCTTCAATTATGTTAAATAGAATGTCTCCGTTAGTATTTCCTACTTTACATCCGAAAAAAGAATGCTTACAATTGAAATCTCCAATAAGAATTGAAAGTGGATATAAATTAGTTATATGCCTGAAATTCTCTATGTTTGGTTTAATATCTGGCGGGTTGTAAATAGTTGCTAATGCCACTGTCTTACCTTGTGATTTGAAGTTTATTGCCAAAAATTCTTCGTTAAAATCTGAAGTATCTATTTCATTAAATTTGATATCTTTTCTAATTAAAATAGCTACACCGCCTGCTGCATGCTGCAGGCGCCCATTAGGATAAATTATATTTCTATCTTTTCTGATAATGTTATAATTTGGGATTCTGATTCTAGTTTGCTCTTTAAGTCTAGTTTCATTTAAAGTCACAAAATGTGGTTTATATTCATTTAAATAGTTAATTAGTTCAGTCCTTCTTTTATATAGTCCGTTAATGTTAGCATGAATAATTTGAACGTTTTCATTAAATTCCAGGGAGGAGAGAGAGAGAAAAGAAGCTAAGAAGCAAAAGAAGAAAGAAGAAATGAAGCGTCGCGACGCCGCTCAACAGCCCCCTGCAGCAACAGGAAATAAGAAGACTGAAGTAAAGAAGAATGAAGAAAAGAAGAGGAAGACAACTGTTCAGCCAATCGTCGGCGTGAAACTGCCCAGTTCAGTCAATGGACCAAACCACCTAACTTTCATACAATGGTGCAAACGTATGGGAGTAAAGGTAAGTGAGACCAGGAGGACAATGGGAAAAGACCTACTCATCTTTCCTGAGACAGAAGAGGACTCAAAGAAGATCTACGAGTCCATGAAAAGAGAAGACAGCGGCCTCATGGGGACCTCAGCTGTCTTCAGACCACCAAGAAGTTCTACCGAGGCCAAGGTAGAAGACGCCCTCAGCGTGGTAGTGAAAGACGTGGACACCACAATAGGAGAGGGAGATATTGAGAAAGCCATCCTAGAGAAACAAGGTCTGAAGGTGAAGGTCATCCGATTCATCAACAGAACCTCAGGACGTGGCATCCCGAAAGTCAAGGTCACTTTCGAGAAGAAGGAAGAGATGGAGGCAGCGATCAGCAACAGCCGTCTCTTCATCGGAACTCGCTCCTGCAGGACGGAGGAGTACAAGAAGAAGAACAGAATCCTGCAGTGCTACAGGTGCCAGAGATTCGGCCACGCCCAGGACTCCTGCAAGGCAAGAGACATCAGATGCGGAAAGTGCGCTGGGGCCCACAGGAGACAGGACTGCACGGCCAGAGCAAGCTACTGCGCCAACTGCACAGGAGATCACCTGGCATCTGACGGGAGATGCCCTAGAGCAATAGAGGTGAAAAGGAAGATCGCTGAGAAGAGAGAAGGCCAGCGACATCGCAGCACCCAGGAAGTCAACAGGAGATCCCAGCCAACCCAGCACCGAGAGCACCAACGTCAGGGTGAACGCGCCGATCAGCCCAAGAAGGCCACAGGAGGTGAGAGTGAGTTACCACTAATTAGATTAACAGATAGTGACTTAACCCGTCTTGCCCTTCTCTTTTCAGCCCACACGGTCCTGTACAGCAGAACGATCCACAGGAACGAAGGAAAGTTGGAGTGGGATGACATACCCCACCTAGCCAGCAAAGCAGTCGGTTGGGCCTTCAGGAAAGACATCTCCCCACTGATCATCAGAGATTACCTATCCCAACTTCCTGAGAACTTGTAAGTACAACCTAAACCTAAAGTAGGAAAAGTAGGGCCGTTTTTACTAGGTCTAGTACAGTACAGTACTCACCAGTAAAAACCTAACTAAAGTAGGAAAAACTAAAGTAGGGCTAAGTACAGTACAGTACTTATAAAATATGGATAACAGTTTACCACCAACTAAAAACGTTTATGTGTTATGTGTTGGGGCTGTGTCTTATATACACAAATTCTGGGCTCTTTTATCACGTGACAGGCCTCGAAAGATGCACCAATCAGAGGCCTTCTTTAAGAGCCAATCACGAGCCAGCTAGCCAAAGTTAATGAGCAAAACGAAATTCATGACTTTCTTAGAAAAATTTGCATGTCACCTCAAAAATTTGCATGTGAACCCTAGTGGGCGTGGCCAATTATAGACATTTTTTGGCCTGTTATTTCGTTTTCAGATATCATTCCTATTGGCTTAGAGGCTCATTAGTATTCACTACTTATTATCCAATAAGCTCGACTTGAGTTGGAAACCCATTTATGTCGTTACCATTTCGGCACAGCCTTTATTAAAACAACAATTTTAATACGCTTCGCGTCAAAATTGATATATTTTTATAGTTGACAGGTAATTTAAAAGCTGTGAAATGTCAGGACATCGTATTATATCTGGTGTTTCCTAGGCAATGCAGGGTCGTGCTCCGCTTGGTCGAGTTGTGGCGGACACCAGCAGTAGGCTGATGCCCTAACCAATGGATTGTTTTTAAAAATACCGAAACTGAAACATAAATAACATTTAAAATGAAAATTGAGCATGGTAACCATGTTTTTTATGCAAACAACTATTGTCTTAATAAAAAATTATGTTGAGTGAATTTTCAGTGACATGGTAGCTTGGGCCTGATGCCGTCTTAGCATCATACCGCGAGTAAAAAATGTACTGTATATGTACATGTGACCTTACCTGGATAACAAAGATAGCGCCTAGATATATCTCAACAAACACGGGACATTGACCCAATGTTGTTTTAATGTTGGCCCGCTGTTTTCGACAGCGGCCCAACATTAAAACAACATTCGGTCAAAGACTCGTGTTTGCTGGGATATTGTCCCAAAAAAGGACAAAATTTAATGTATAATGAGTACACGAGATATATATGAATATAGTAGGCCTATTATCAGGAGCCTGTTGTCATAAATCTTCAGGATCAAATGGTCCAGAAAAAATCACACTTTTTGGTTAATTTTTAGTCTTTCATTTTCTGGTCTTTTATTCGTGCATGCGGAATCGAAATAATTATCCACCGCAGAAGGCCAATAACCGATTGTCAAGAGATCAAGATAATCGTAAATATTATGATTATATCAAATATAATAAGCGTTATATCGAACTATTTCCACACTGAACAGAAAATGTCGGCGCTCGAGTCAGCGAGTAGGAGTGCCGTTATGATGCCAATATTATCTGATTATGGTATTTTTGATGTTGAGCGGGGTTTTTTCCTGCCTAAAATTATATCAAAAAAAGAAAAAAGAGAGCCCGGTGTAAAAAAGAGAGCCATGGGCTCTGTACCGGACTGAAAGTTAAATGAAAGGAATATATCAACCCTTGAAGCGCTGATTTTTTTAGGAAAATAATGGAGGCCAAAGTTCAATTTGAATTCATCATAAATGTCTCAGTTAGCTCTTTCTACTGCATTTGAATACCTATGTTATGGGCCTACGGTCATTATAAATATGTTTACTCCTACAGTGCGGGGAAGTCGATCCCCGCGCTGAAAGGGTTAAATGTTGGTGATATTTTAGCTGGTTAAGCCTTTAACCGCCAAATTATTTAATTTGAATTTTCACCCACTTGAAGTTGTGTCTCGCTGACGCGATCCACAACTTCAAGTGAGTGAAAATTATTCAGATTTGACAAAATGGAGGTTAAATCTTTTCAAATCTTGCATGTCGATGTCACATTTTATCTTCAACATATTTAAAGTGTGGTACTTATTGTGCTAATAAAAAAAATGAAAACCCGAATATATGCGGCACCGGCGGTCAAAGGGTTAAAGTTGAAATGTTTACACTGCATGGGTTCTGTGTATCGCGATATTGTGAACGATCACCGACGAGGGGTGCACGAGAAAATAGGTCCGTGAAGTTGGTTACTTATTCCTTATTTCCGTTTCCTTATTCAAAAATGTTATACTAAAAGTCGTGGATCATCAAAATTAAGATACAGGTGCCTGGCGCCCACCCATCCAAGGTCATTCCCACCGTGACCTTGACCTTGAGATCCCAAGATCATACAGAAAAATGAGGTCAAAAATCGAGGGTAGCCAGAAATTAAAACTAAAAGTCGTGGATCATCAAAATTAAGGTACAGGTGCCTGGCGCCCACCCATCCAGGGTTATTCCCACCGTGACATTGACCCTGAGATTCCAAGGTCATACAGGAAAATGAGGTCAAAAATCGTGGGTAGCCAGAAATAAAAACTAAAAGTCGTGGAAAATCAAAATTAAGATACAGGTGCCTGGCGCCCACCCATCCAAGGTCATTCCCACCGTGACCTTGACCCTGAGATCCCAAGGTCATATAGAAAAATTGGGTCAAAAATCGAGGGTAGCCAGAAATTAAAACTAAAAGTCATGGATCATCAAAATTAAGATACAGGTGCTTGGCGCCCACCCATCCAAGGTCATTTCCACCGTGACCTTGACCCTGAGATCCCAAGGTCATACAGAAAAAATGAGGTCAAAAATCGTGGGTAGCCAGAAATTAAAACTAAAAGTCGTGGATCATCAAAATTAAGGTACAGGTGCCTGGCGCCCACCCATCCAAGGTTATTCCCACCGTGACATTGACCCTGAGATCTCAAGGTCATACAGAAAAATGAGGTCAAAAATCGGGGGTAGCCAGAAATTAAAACTAAAAGTCGTGGAAAATCAAAATAAAGATACAGGTGCCTGGCGCCCACCCATCCAAGCTCATTCCCACCGTGACCTTGACCCTGAGATCCCAAGGTCATATAGAAAATTTGGGTCAAAAATCGATGGTAGCCAGAAATTAAAACTAAAAGTCGTGGATCATCAAAATTAAGATACAGGTGCCTGGCGCCCACCCATCCAAGGTCATTCCCACCGTGACCTTGACCCTGAGATCCCAAGGTCATACAGAAAAATAAGGTCACAAATCGAGGGTAGCCAGAAATTTAAACTAAAAGTCGTGGATCATAAAATTAAGGTACAGGTGCCTGGCGCCCACCCATCCAAGGTTATTCCCACTGTGACCTTGACCCTGAGATCTCAAGGTCATACAGAAAAATGAGGTCAAAAATCGATGGTAGCCAGAAATTAAAACTAAAAGTCATGGAAAATCAAAATTAAGATACAGGTGCCTGGCGCCCACCCATCCAAGGTCATTCCCACCGTGACCTTGCCCCTGAGATCCCAAGGTCATATAGAAAAATTAGGTAAAAAATCGAGGGTAGGCAGAAATTAAAACTAAAAGTCATGCATCATCAAAATTAAGATACAGGTGCTTGGCGCCCACCCATCCAAGGTCATTCCCACCGTGACCTTGCCCCAGAGATCCCAAGGTCATATAGAAAAATTGGGTCAAAAATCGAGGGTAGCCAGAAATTAAAACTAAAAGTCGTGGATCATCAAAATTAAGATACAGGTGCCTGGCGCCCATCCATCCAAGGTCATCCCCACCGTGACCTTGACCCTGAGATCCCAAGGTCATACAGAAAAATGAGGTCAAAAATCGAGGGTAGCCAGAAATAAAAACTAAAAGTCATGGATCATCAAAATTAAGATACAGGTGCTTGGCGCCCACCCATCCAAGGTCATTTCCACCGTGACCTTGACCCTGAGATCCCAAGGTCATACAGAAAAATAAGGTCAAAAATCGAGGGTAGCCAGAAATTTAAACTAAAAGTCGTGGATCATCAGAATTAAGGTACAGGTGCCTGGCGCCCACCCATCCAAGGTTATTCCCACCGTGATATTGACCCTGAGATCCCAAGGTCATACAGAAAAATGAGGTCAAATATCGAGGGTAGCCAGAAAATAAAACTAAAAGTCGTGGATCATCAAAATTAAGGTACAAGTGCATAATCACGACCTCCTGGTGTCACGATATTGACACCAAAGGTAACAGCTGAATGTCCCATTCATTTTATTACACAGGTAATGAAAAGAAAACGATTTAATATTGGATAGTCTACAACCTACCAATGGGAATGTTGAGGATCATAAAGAGCGAGATATGTTAACCGGGTCATTTAACTCACCTTCATTACTAAGAATTTGATATTGGCAATTTAGTTAATTTCAAATGATACAAAAAAGTGCCTGTTTTTTTTCATTATAAACATTAAACATTTTAAACACGACTAATATAACGCATCACAGACTTATCAAACGCATTTCGACACGAAATTATTAAATTGTGCTGGACAAATTAAATTACTAAAGCGCACTACAGCGCGTATTATTCAAAAATTGATAATTTAACATGTTGGAACTGATATAGGCCTACAGTAATACAAACAAAGATAAATCCACAGGGTTTGATATTAGGCGCCACGTGATAGATATATTATTTATCATTTATATTTACAGCTCTATATAACATGTCTAATGTGCGAACCTAATTTTGGCAAGTTCAACGAAAGCGGATAAACTATCACGGAAAGTAAACAAAGAGAATGACCGACTCCCCCAACATATATGTCTTCTTTAAAATAATGAGAAACGCATTCAAAAAATAAAATGACTTAGATATCCTACTACATGTAAACAAACATTTCAGGGGAACAGCCATGTTAATGTATTGATAATATAATTGCGAGACAAATTTTGTGGAATATTGAACAAAATCCTCAAGAGATTTAATGTATCCCACACAACTGCTTTTTCATTGATCATTATGGAATTTTAGCCTGAATTATAACAAAATTGGACGGAATAATTTAGTTAAAAAAAACATAATAAGACCTTAAAGGTAGCCATAAACTGTCAAAAGTCCACCTTCTACAACATTTTCGCAGCAAGTGTGCTTGGTGACCAGATGGATTGATATTCTATTTTTTAATTAAGTGTCACGAAGCATTGCATATTTAAATATTATTTTATTTTTAAATATTATTATTAATTGCTTTGTATATAAATTAAATTCAAAATAAACATGATTATTCCTGAAGAAAAAATGAAGTAACTTCCCGCCTCAATGAGTAATGTCGATGAAGTTTACTCCCACACATTTGATAGCAGTGAGTAAATTACTAGTATTGTTGCTCTGTATATCATCTCACTCTTATGTAGTCGTGCTGTTGGAGGTGTGGGGCTACTACACAGATCTACTTATGAGTTCAACAAGTTACCAACAACTCGCTTTGAAACATTCGAACACATGGAAGTTAAGTCAACTACAACATCCCTGAAGATAATCATTATTTATCATCCACGTGCATCAACTCTTCGTCCCTTTCTTGCTGAAATTTCAACATACTTGAGTGACATTACAGTAGCACGAGAGGACATTATCATCGTGGGTGACTTTAATCTTCACCTCGAATTGCCGAATGCGACTGGTGTTAAGGAATTCACACGTCTGCTTGCTGAGAACAACCTTGTACAACACGTCACTAAGCATACACACCGGGCAGGTCACACCTTAGATCTAGTCATCACACGCTCTGACAGTTCCTTAGTTTCTGCCACAGACGTCTTTAACAGTTCCATCTCCGACCATTATAGTGTGATCTTCAACTTGGCAACTGCTAAACCATCCCACGTAAAGCAACGGGAGCAAGTACAGGACTTTCGCCGAATGGATCAGGAATGTTTTGAAGCTGACCTATCAATGGCACTTCGTGAAATCAAGTTAAAGCTAGACACAAATTCACTGCTGCTGGCCTACACCAAAGCAGTCTCGAACACCATCAATAAATATGCTCCAGTAAAATCACGAGTAAGAAAGAGTAAAGGAAGAGAGCCATGGTTCACTGATGATATCCACCATGCCAGGAAGCTGCGACGCGTGAATGAGAAACGTTGGAGAGACACTCGTCTAGAAGTGCACAGGCAGATATATGTGCAGCATAGAGCAGAAGTGAACACACTGATCACCAAAGCTAAGCAACGATATTTTGAGGAAAAACTGAGGTCACGTAATCAGAAAGCCTGCTTTAGCGTATTAGATCAGCTGCTAAAATCATCTGCGACAAAGCTGCCTAGTACAACCAGCACAGAGTCGCTTTGTAATCAGTTTTCATCATTTTTCACTGATAAAATCCAGCTAATCAGAGAGAAGATAGGTGGTCAGTCTGCTACACACCAAGCTGATACAACTGTGATTTCGGCGTCTCCAGTTTCAAATACGCTCTCTCAACTACGAGCTACCACTGAGGAGGAATTGGGCAAGATCATTCGGCGGTGTCCTAGTAAGACATGCTGTCTTGACCCGATTCCTACTGATCTTCTCCAGGAGACACTTAACACGCACCTGCCATATCTGGTGTCACTAGTGAACACTAGTTTCAGTGAAGGACAGTTCCCAAAGTCACTAAAAACAGCTATAGTGAAACCACTACTCAAGAAAGACAACTTGGATAAAGAAATATTGAAAAACTACCGACCAGTGTCCAATATTCCATTCGTTAGTAAGGTCATGGAGAAGGTAGCTGTAAGCAGACTGATAGAACATCTCGACCAAAATAACCTGCATGAAGAGCATCAATCTGCGTACAAGGCACTACACAGCACTGAGACAGCACTGCTTAGGGTGCATAACGACATCTCTCAAGCACTTGATGACAACAGAGCAGTGTTGTTTGTAATGTTAGACCTGTCAGCTGCCTTCGATACCATTGACCAGAACCAACTTCTAGATGTCATGGAGGCCGACTTTGGCATCACAGAGAAGGCGCTGACATGGTTTAAAACCTACCTCAAAGGTCGAACACAGCAAGTAAAAATTAACTCTGCAAAATCAAGCCGTGTTCCCCTTCAGTGTGGAGTACCACAGGGGTCGGTGCTGGGACCAGTGATGTTTGTGTTGCTGACCACACCACTTCAGAAAATATTTAAAAAGCATGGCGTATACTACCATAAATATGCTGACGATATTCAATTGTATGTCATCTTCGACCCAGCCATCCCTGGAGACAGAGAGAGAGCTATCGCCCGCATGGAGGCATGTGTCAAGGATATCAGGGAGTGGATGGCTCGGTGGTGGCTGAAGTTGAATGATGACAAAACCGAAATGCTCATCTTTATGTCAAAACATCACTTCAGACAGTACGGTGTATGTCCCATTACTATCGGTGACAGTGTCATCCCAGCCGTAGAAGATGTGCGTAACTTAGGTGTGAAGATGGATCAGCATCTGTCCATGGCACAGCAGGTGACAGCAGTATGTGCGGCTTGTAATTACCACCTTTACAGACTGTCGTCCATTCGTCGGTACCTGACTACTAACGCTATCAGGAACGCAGTCCAGGCTTTAATAACATCACGCCTGGACTACTGTAACTCACTACTGGCGGCCCTCCCTCCCACGCAGATTGCTCAGCTCCAGCGTGTGCAGAACAAAGCTGCTCGTTTGGTGACACGGACGTTTCTACGTGACCACATAACACCAGTGCTACGTGACCTGCACTGGCTACCAGTTGAATGCCGCATAAAATATAAAACATTAATAACAGTTTTTAAATGCATTCATGATATGGCTCCTTTATACCTCAAAGAACTCCTGCATATCCATTCTCGTGATAGCAGATTGCGCCAGTCTGGTAGACTTATTTTACGCCAGCCTATAGCTCGGAAGTGTGTTGGGGAACAGTCTTTTAAAGTTGTGGCACCCAAACTCTGGAATACATTACCAGAGGAGCTGCGGGCAGCTCAGTCACTGAATGTTTTTAAGCGTCAGTTAAAGACACATTTATTTAACATGTATTTTAATTAATTAGAATAATATTATTCCTTTTACATATATATATTTTTAGTTGTACAGCGCCTTGATCCACTGAGTGGGAGTAGGCGCTTTTAAAAGAACTGTTAATAAATAAATAAATAAATGTCATATCAAAAATGATCTTGATCACTGATATACATTTTTAGGAGGATGTGATGACTTCTTCAGTGGCCAAGATCAGTTTTGTAAAAGCTGAGGTAACTTCAATGTGGCTGTGATGACTTCTTTAGTGGTCAAGATCGCTTTTGTAGTGACTGAGATAACTGTTAAAGTGGCTGTGATTACGTCTTCCGTGGTAAAGATCACTTTCGTAGTGGCCGAGACAACTTTTGAAGTGGCTGTGATCACTTCTTCAGTGACCAAGATCACTTTACAGTGGCTTAGATAACGTTTTCAGTGGCTGACACCAGTTTGTTAGTGGCTAAGATCACCTTTGTCGTGACTGAGATCACTTTAGTAGTGAATGAATGTATTTCAAGGTGGCTGTTATCAATTCTTCAGTGGCCAATAACACTAGTGGCTCAGATAACTGTTAATGTGGCTGTGATCACTACTTCAGTGGCCAAGATCAGTTGGTTTGTGGCCATGATCACCTTTGTGGTGGTTAACATAGTTTTGAAACTGCATGCTCTGATGAATTCTGCAGTGGCCAAGATCACTTTTGTAGTGACTCGAATCACTTTTTTAGTGGCTGATATCAGTTTGTTAGTGTCCAAGATCAATTTCGTAGCGACTGGAATAACTTTTAAAGTGGCTGTGATCACTTCTTAATTATTGGCCTAGATCACTTTTGGAGCAGCTAAAGTAACTTTTAAAGCGGTTGTGATGATTGACTTCTTTAATGGTCAAGATCACCTTTGTAGTGACAGCGATCACTTTTTAGTGCCTGACATCAGATTGTTAGTGGCCAAGATCAGGCTAAAATCATAAAAAAAAATCATTTTATTTTGGCTTATTGATATGAAAATATGATGTAAACATGTACATAGACTAAAACTGCAAACGTTTTTATATTTTTGTGCTGCGCATTTACCAGTATTTCTTCTTTTTGACATGGTTGTCCAAAATAAGAAATCGGGTATTTCGTCTCTATATCTCGCTGCGCAGCACAAAAATTAAAAAACTTTTGCAGTTCCAGTCTATGGACATGGTTGAATCATATGGTCATATTAAGAAGCCAAAATAAAATCACAATTTTTTTGATGATTTTAGTCTGGGTATGGGCCTTAAAGTAACTTTTGAAGTGGTTGTGATCACTTTTTCAGTGGTCAAGATCACTTTATAGTGGCTTAGATAACTTTTTCCGTGGCTGACACCACTTTGTTAGTGGCCACGATGACCTTTGTAGTGGCTGAGACAACTTTTAAGTGTCTGTGATGACTTATTCACAAAGATCAACTTTGTAGCGGTTTCATTAGTGGCCAATATCACTTTGGTAGTGATCGCGATCACTTTTGAGGGGCTGATTGTTAGTGGCCAAGATCACTTTTGGAGCGGCTGGGATAACTTTTAAAGTGGCTGTGAGGACTTCTTCCGTGACTAATATCACTTTTGTAGTGGCTGAAATAACATTTAAAGTGGCTGTGATCACGTCTTTCATGGTCAAGCTCCCTTGTAGTAGCTTAGATACTTTTTAAGTGGTTGTGATCACTTCTTGAGTGGTCAAGACCACTTTGTAGTGGCTGAGATGACTTTTAAACTAGTTGTAATCACTTCTTCAGTGGTCAATATCACTTTTCTAGTGGCTGAGATAACATTTAAGGTGGATGTGATCACTTCTGCAGTGGTCAAGATCACTTTTGTAGTGGTTGAGATAACTTTTAAAGTGACTATCATATCACGTCTTCCGTGGTCAATATCACCTTTGTAATAGCTTAGATACTTTTTACAGTGGTTGTAATCACTTCTTCAGTGGTCAAGATCACTTTTGTAGTGGCTGAGATAACTTTTAAAGTAGCTATGGTCACTTTTTCATTGGATAAGATGAGTATGTTTGTGGCCAAGATCACCTTTGTGGTGGCTCAGATAACTTTTAAAGTGGCTCTGGTGACTTCTGCAGTGGCCAAGATATTTTTTGTAGTGACTAAGGTAACTTTTAAGTGGCTGACATCAGTTTGTTAGTGTCCAAGATCACTTTTGTAGCGGCTGAGATAGCTTTTAAAGTTGCTGTGATCATTTCGTCAGTGCTCAAGATATCTTTTGTAGTAGCTTAGATATTTTTTAGGTGGCTGTGATCACTTCTTCAGTGGCCACGATCCCTTTTGTAGTGGCTTAGATATTTTTAAATGGCTGTGATTACCTCTTCGGTGACCGAGATCACTTTTATAGTGGCTAAAGTAACTTTTAAAGTGGCTGTGATCACTTTTGTAGTGGCCAAGGTCACTTTTCTAATTGATGTGAAAATTTTTAAAGTGGCTGTAATCACGCCTTCAGCATAGCCTACCCCCCCCCCCCACTATATAAAAATAATGTGCTGTCTAGCTCTAGTCTAGACTAGATCAGGTATGACATTAAATTGAGATACTAGCCTGTTACAGCCTATGCTCTAATTTTTCAGATGTGATAAACTTAACTAGCCTTAACCTACTCTTCTTTTAAGAAATAAGCATATTCATCCATATCATGCATGTAGCTTAGGCCAGTTCAATTTGCCTACCAAGGCTGGTCTGAGCCCAAACCACAAAACTATGATAGGCCTATCCCGTATTATCTTCCTACCTAACTTTACAGTAATCTTTTTTAAATGGCCATTTTCTAATATGTTGGAAACGCATTTAGTGTTTTTCAAACACATTCTAGATCCATCTTATGATATTAAAAAAAATATTTACCAAACCCTGAAAACCTTTTAACTGTTCAGTTATCAACGATATGGGTCATTTCATCCAAAAATGTACATTTGCCTAAAATACAGGGCAAGTTTTAAAGGGACCCCTTGGGATGAGACATTTTCAATGTTGTCAATTTTGAAAATTTAATTTATATGAAGCTATATAGCCTACTGATCTTAACTAAAAATACGAGAAAGTAAAAAAAAACAATTTTAAAGCACCGAAAAAGAGTGAAATAGTTGTATTTCCAGGTCGTATATTGCCATGTAAACAAAACAAGTCAGCAATATTCAGCACTTTACATCACATATTCCCACGTAAAAAACGGTAAGATCAGAGCAGTCGCCGCTAATTGGTGTTTTATAGTCAGGACACGGGATAACACACATGCAGCGCTGATTGTCTACCCAACGCTGGGCCAATGCCATGAGCATGTGGCCCAATGCTGTGAAAACATTCAATCGTCCTTGAGGTATACAAATAGTTTGTTTGGGTTACTTTTGGTTTCATAGAAATGATGATTAAAAATATTTGTAAAAATATGAAAATTCTGAAAAATTATGATCCGTGGGATACACTACTTCAGTACGGAATTAAAAACGAAAATTGATGTCATCTCAAGGAGCTGCTTTAAAGTTGTCTAAAATGCTAAATTTTGTTAATTATTCACTAGAGGAGACTTTGTACAATCTTAAACAATAAATTATTCCAAACTAACTGAAGAAACGTAATTTTTATTAACATTTAAAAATAAGCAACATTTTCGAGATGATGTGCCTAATTAATACTATTTGTGTTTATTGGTGGTCTGGTAGAAAAAAAAACAAGAAACAAGTACATAAAGAATGTTTTAATAAATAGTTGAGGCTATCATGCAAAAAACGTAGGATGATTTTTAATGTCATGGATAAACACCAGTGTTATAAATTATCTCTAAAACAAATGTAATTTGTTTACATCAAAATGACCTGAAAATTAACATTTTTTGTTGTTTTTCTGTTTGTTTTGGATTGTATTAGTTTTCTCAGAATGCTGTTTTTTAATTATTCTGCTCCTATCAACATGATCAATGCAATCTCCCCATCCCTCCATTCCCGCTGTAATTAAGTTCGACAGAGTCGTCCAAACTTGTTCTAATTCTAAAGCAACTTTATTTTTTCTTCTTATTATTATTCTACGGCCCATTTGACCACACCATATCTCACTCAGTTTACAAGTAATCGACTTGGCACAATGATCCTTAGGTATTGAAGTTGGTTGATATAGCTTTTTTCTGCAATCCTGACAGTGGATCTGGATCTAATCCGGATTTCATAGATCCATTATACATGTATGGATCATCCACTGCAGATTTTTGCCACACTATTTCTCACTCAGTTAACAAGTAATCGACTTCAAATCTTGCCACAATGATCCTGAGGTATTGAAGTTAGTTGCTGTAGCTTTTTTCTGCAATCCTGACAGTGGATCTGGATCTAATCCGGATTACATAGATCCACTATATGGATCATTCATTGCAGATTTTTGCCACGCTATTTCTCACTCAGTTAACAAGTAATCGACTTCAAATCTTGCCACAATGCTCCTTAGGTATTGAAGTTGGTTGCTGTAACGTGTTTCGGTTATCCTGAAAGTTGATCTAGATTTATTTAGCATTTTATAAATCCACTATGTTAACCAATGTCGGTGCAATGATGTACATGTCAGATGATAGCCCATTCATTGAAAGAATGGAGAGCAGCCATTCACAATGGTACTTTGTTGTCGTTGACTCGGCGTTTCAGGGGTGGAGTGTGCTGGTCTTCTCGACCACCAGGCCAGCATCGCAGACAGTGGCCCAGCGTTGAACCAGCATTGGGTGTTTGATGTGAACAGTGGAAACCCCTTAAATGCTACATTTCACCATTAAAATAAAAGTTATAGTCACAGGCAGACAGAGTAGAGAGAGAGATGTTGAGATGAATGATATAACAGTGGTGGGGAGAGAGGAGAATGAGAGAAAAGTTAGCCTGAAGTACAAAGTCGCAAACGGTCACAAAACGGTCGCAAACGGTCACAAATGGTCACAAATGATCTTGAGCAGTCGAAAATGATCGCAAATGATCACAAACCAGCGGAAATGATCGAAAATGTTCGGAACTGGTCGCAAGTGGTCGCAAATGTTCGCAAACGGTTGCAGATGGTCACAAGCGGTCACAAATGTTCTAACTTTTCCAAATTTTCAAATGTTCTAAGCATTCCAAATGTTTCGAATGTTCCATATGTTTTAAATGCCCCAAATGCTCTCAATGTTTCAAATGTTCTGAACGTTCCAGATGTTCCAAATGTTTCGAATGTCCAAATGGTCCATATGTCGCAAAAAGTCGCAAAAGTCGATGTCCAAACGTTACTGTTGCTTGAAAAGTCACAGTTGTTTATAGTTGAGAAGTACTTTTTCTAACCATTTTCGGAAGTAAAGATTTTTTTGTAAAACCTTATGTTAATCCTCAAACCGCTCATTGTGACTATTTTTTTAATACATTTCATCAGCCGAGTACATCGCTGGTACTGGGAATGAAATGTGTGATTGATCGTCAAGATTTTCAAATATTTTGTCTGAAATCAATTCTACTGTACATAGCAAGATACAACTTGAAGTGGGCAGCAATTTTAATTATTTAATTCATCAGTTTAAGGGTTAAACAGCCACAGTATTATGACTTACATCAATCCACAAGGTTAAGAAAATGTATGTTTTTTTAAGAGAAAAAGTAATAGTTTTAATAACGGTTTTAATGCAAAACAGTTTGTTTTCGTCCACTGGATATTGTGAAAACATGTAAATAACAAACATGCTAAAAAGTTTTAAAATAAATTTCTTAATTATTTTATAAAAAATATTTGAATATGGGGAGGGGTGACAAAATGCATATGGTGGCACATGACACGAAGCAAATAATTGTTTTTCAGACAAATTTTTATTAGATTTAAAAAAATCAAGTGATGTGCCTAATCTTAATTTTTGATTCTCAAACCTCAATAAAATAGCTGGGATGTGCAAATACATATTCTAAGCATTGTATGACAAATAAAATACAATACAAAACAGGTGTAATTCACGAAAGCTTACAGGAGATGATCAGGCAAAAACAAATATGTTTGCATGATGTGCCTAATTTTTTTGTTAGGCACATCATCTCATTTTTTTAAAATTTTTTTTAAAAATGGATAGACCTGCCGCGTCAAAAATTCGTCTGAAAATACATTATTAGGACGTGACTGATATTGAAAAGTCACCTTGAAGAATACACAAAAAAACGTGAAAGTTCACGTAGACTAAGTGGTTTAGCTTCAATAATTCATAATATTTACTTGTGACGGACTCCTTTCCTTAGGACTTTGGTTATTATGCGCATGCGGGTGGGTCTAAAACATCTGCTCAACGATCCAGTCAGTTTAATTTACACCCCAGTGATATTTAGTTTAATTTGTATGCATTTTAAACAATTATACTGGTTGCCGCCCCGTTTACGCATCAGTTGTTGCAGTATTATTATACATGTAGGCCTAATGATGATTTACAACCTTGGATGGGTGGGCGCCAGGCACCTGTAACTTAATTTTGATGATCCACGACTTTTAGTTTTAATTTCTGGCCACCCTCGATTTTTGACCCAATTTTTCTATATGACCTTGGGATCTCAGGGTCAAGGTCACGGTGAGAATGAGCTTGGATGGGTGGGCGCCAGGCACCTGTACCTTAATTTTGATGATCCACGACTTTTGGTTTAAATTTCTGGCTACCCTCGATTTTTGACCTATTTTTCTGTATGACCTTGGGATCTCAGGGTCAAGGTCACGGTGGGAATGACCTTGGATGGGTGGGCGCCAGGCACCTGTATCTTGATTTTGATGATCCACGACTTTTAGTTTTAATTTCTGGCTACCCTCGATTTTTGACCCAATTTTTCTATATGACCTTGGGATCTCAGGGTCAAGGTCACGGTGGGAATGAGCTTGGATGGGTGGGCGCCAGGCACCTGTATCTTAATTTTGATTTTCCACGACTTTTAGTTTTAATTTCTGGCTACCATCGATTTTTTACCTCATTTTCCTGTATGACCTTGAGATCTCAGGGTCAAGGTCACGGTGGGAATAACCTTGGATGGGTGGGCGCCAGGCACCTGTACCTTAATTTTGATGATCCACGACTTTTAATTTAAATTTCTGGCTACCCTCGATTTTTGACCTCATTTTTCTGTATGACCTTGGGATCTCAGGGTCAAGGTCACGGTGGGAATGACCTTGGATGGGTGGGCGCCAGGCACCTGTATCTTAATTTTGATGATCCACGACTTTTAGTATAAAATTTTTGAATAAGGAAACGGGAAGAAGGAATAAGTAACTAACTTCACGGACCTCGAGAAAATATGTAAATAAACAGACGCAATACTAATAAACTGGCCATCCTCAGGTAGTTATTATTCTAATCAGCTTGCTACCATATTGGATAATGCTGGTGTACACTGCCGAGTAAAGATGGACGCAGTAACTGCTTACTTTACAAGTAAGCAGTTACTGCCTTTTGGCTTTGCAAAGCAGTGTAACAGCAAACCAATAACGGGCAAACCGGTGAAGCATGCGGCATTCTGATTAATGAAAGCGGTGTCACGGGCGGCGGCCACTCACTCGTGTGAAGACATTCGCTAAGTAAGGTTACACCTAGGAATACATCTATCTAACTACAGGTAAGTCCACAACTAGCTCTATTAGAGTTTGTGTTAATTAAAAAATTTACTCTCTATTCGGTACATTTGTGTGTACCATGTCTGTATCACACATAAGTGAGATAAATAATAACACAATTATACACATATTACTATGATTATTGTGAGTGGCCCTGGTAATGAGGTAATGACTGGGGATGTGACCGCTAGCATTGTAAGAACACATGTAAACTGTAGTTTATGAGCGCATTATTTTACAAGGCAACCACCATGTACCTTGATGTTCAACAAAGCGAATATATTTATTTATGACCCTACATACCTATAATTACGCATAATAATGATCATCATATCTGTTCTGAATAGAGAATTTGGGTGTTGAAAGCCGCTGTGGCCAAATAAACAAAATAACGGAAGCTCCAATAATTATTTTATAATAATTTGGATTTATCCGTCATTTTCGAATAATTATTGGAGCGTTAAATAATTGAATATTTGGTTAGTGTCTGTATTATACATTTGATAGATGATTTATAATCTACTAATCTACATGAGGGATGATTCACTGGAGGCGTTATCCACCTAATATACACAGGATACTTTGACGGATTCAAATTATGATCTGTTTGAAATTGCGTTCAATAACATATCCCAACAAACATAACACGTTTACCCTGTGCTGGTTTAATTTTCAGCTAGCTTCGTAAACGGTGGCCCAACTTTAAGCCAACACAGGTTCAACTTGTTGTGTTTGTTGGTATTATTTCTCTTTTTACCTTGACAATAACTGTGATGTGCGTGACACATCAATGACCATGGGGAATTCCTTTAAACATGTTAAATACCCGTTAATAACGCGACGCCATTCTGCTATAATGTTGGCTCGTGGATGGGTCAACGAATCTGATTGATGTTTTCTTGTGGCCGCTTCGCGTGTAAACTGCGTCACAGGTATGAGCATCCTAATGCGATGGGATATTCAATTATTTGATGCAAGTTAACACTAAGCTGTACATCAGATAACCGTTATTTATTGCTCAAGCGCACATAACTTTGCCATTATATAAGTACTTTTAATGTCAATCGCCTGATAATTAAGTATTGCCACTGTGGTAACGATGTATGAACATTTGTAAATGTTGGTATGCGTAATAAAAGAACACATCTTGAGTAAATGTTTGTTTAATTTTAAATCGTGTTTCACCTGTATATACTCCAGGTGACTATCAATCACCCGGCATTGTAACTTATGTGCACGTAGCATACAAAACCACTTGCACAATTAATGTTGCTCAGGAATATTAAGTATCCCAGCAAACGCGCGACGTTGAGCCAATGCTGGTTTAATGTTGGGCCACCGTCTTCGACGGTGCCCTAACATTAAACCATCATTGGTTGAATGTCTCTAGTGTCATGGGATACAATAGTTTTCTGGCTGCTGTTTTTACATTCTGGAGGCGTGGTGACGTTTATAGTTGGCAGCAAAACTCACACGTTGTACAAATGTTGGTGTAATGTTCTCCCACTGCCCGCAACGCCGGCCAATATTAACCCAGCATTACTTCAACGTCTTGTGTTCATGGTTGGCACTCCTTCACTCACTGTAGCAGTCACATCATATAGTGATCACTTAGTGTACTGTACAATAACAGACAAGATAATGACTGAAAATCATAACTGTCAAAAATATAGTGTAAGTTGTCATGCGAACTACAATTTATTACCAGTACATAAAAATTCCGTTGAACCATAGAGAAGCTAATACCCTACCTACGCTGACCTATGTTAATCTCAGTTGAACCCAAAATCCCTGAAGTTATTTACAAACATACAGTCAATAATGTATACCATTTATATATCTAAATACATTATATAATGGGAAGCGTATATTTTCCTTTTTGTCATGTGAAATAAAATACATTATATTTATATACTAGCCCAGTATTTTTACAAGAAAATACATTAGGGCTTGATTACAATTGACAAGCTGGTAAAGAAAACAGTACATGATATATTAAGTGTAGAGTAATACATCACTAATTAATCTATGAGAAGTATTTTTATTCAAACAGGATAAGCATTTGTAAGACGATTCTTACACTATGTAAGATACAAACTACAGATCTTTTCCTTTGATTTGATTCAATAATAAGCTGAAGTAAATCCTCCGTTAAGTATGTCGTTCACGTACGCCTGTATATCATGTCTAGACAGACAGTAAGACAGTAAGACAGTAAGACAGTCATCTTCACTTTCAGGCCGAAGTGCATACCAGGATCCAGGGATCCTGGTATAACTATAGTAAATCCGACGGAATTTTCGGTCATGTATGGTTACATACATTGACGAATGACGACGGAAATTTCCGTCATGTATGGTAGTGAAGGGGTTAAGATCTGTCTACATGCATGTATATGTATAGATATGTATGTATAGGATTAGCTTAAAACACGAAAAGTATGAAAATAATTTTAAACGAAGCTGGCGCACAAGCCGCATTCCCCGCATTTATCTGTAATGAATCAACGTATTATTATATAACTATTATTAACAACATACAGTGTTGAACTATGACCTTAGAATATTATGGTCATCTATATAAACTAGAATCGCTTGATTTGATGCATATCTGACAAATAGGATGCAGGTTACTGATGTAGGTGGATTTTTTTCTGATACCAGGGTTGTTCCTTGTGGAGTAGCACATCGATCAATCCTGGGGCTACTTATTTTGTTTATATACGTCCATGATATGGAAGCATCCGTCTCCTGCAAACTAATACTCTATGCTGACGACTCCGCCCTGTTAGCATGGGTAATAGTACCCGATGTACACATAAAATCAATTGAAAAAGTTTTGATGGACAACTTGTTGTCTCTCAGCAGATGATTGATGATTGAGAACAAATTGTCTCTCCACCTATAAAACCAAATGTATTCTATTTGAAACCAAATTATTCTAAATTAGCTATTTTTGTGAGAATAATGTAATTACATCAAAGGCTGTCACAAGTTATCTCGGGGTAGATCTAGAGCAAATATTTGGCGGCTCAGCTATTGTTGAAAACATTTTGAAAAAGGGAAATTCGCGACGGGAATGTTTGTACACACAAATATTTTAATATCAGATCTAGAAAATTGTTAGCATCAGCCTCATTTCTTTGTCATTTATACCATGCATGTTCAGCCTGGTACAGCGGTTATCAAACAAACTTTGAAAAATAAACTTCAAATTTTACAAAACAAAACACGATTTGCTCTTGATTTATCCCCCCCCCCCCGGATATATTTAGACATCACACATTTTCATAAAATACAGTGGCTCCTAGTGTATATTAGAGTAGAACAATTAAATCTCAATATCATGCACAGGGTTGTCCATGGATCAGCTTCATGTTATCTTACCAAGAATTTTGAATGGTTAGTCAGGTGGGTGATATTGAGACGAGACACAGAACGTTGTTCGTGTCCCTGTCATCAACTGGATGAGACAGATGTAAGGTTTTTAAATTTAATGGCATTAAATCATGGGATAAACTACCTTTGCAAAAAGGGGAATTAAACTCATTATATTATTTTAAACAATCTGTAAGACGTCACCTTATAGACAAACTAGTACAAAATACGACTCAGACGTTCTATATTTCTAGTTTATCCAAGGAAAATATAATTATTTTATTTCCTTGGTTTTCCTGAGTTGTATTTAAATACAAAAATGTATATATTAAATCCAGCTTAGTCATTATATGATTATGTAATGACTAAAAGTGTCTGTTGTAGTCATGGAGAATGTTCTTATTTATAAATTATTCCACATAAGCTTTTTACAGGTACTTACAATGTATTTGTTATGCAAACCTTACCAGTCGTCACCTGGTCGACATGTTAGGGATCAATATGTAAATCAGAGTCACCAGACGAGACGTTGAACCAATGCTGGTTTGATGTTGGGCCAGCGTCGCAGACGGTGGGCCAACATCAAACCAGCATGGGTTCAATGACTCGTTAGTGTTTTATCCCTGGTGACCAGTAGGGTGTCCCTGATTATTTATGATCATGTCTTATACTGTACTGTTTTACTGAAATAAATCAAATCAAGTAAAAAAATTGTTAAGCGTTTTAAATCTATATAATATTTTCACTTTAATTAAACAAAATTTAGTAGGCCTACCCAGACAACCATAGTGGTTATTATGTCATATTTTAGTACGCATGCAGGTGCTATGTATAAATTTATTGATACAGGTGCTTTAGTATAACATTTCATAACGACATTTTAATGCGGTGTAGTCCGCTGAATCACATGAGAGACTTTTAAGTAAACACAACACATTGAACCAATGGAGGTTGAATGTTGGACTGACGTCGTAGACGGCGGCCCAACATTCAATCAGCATTGGTTCAGTGTGTCGTGCTTGCTGGTTTAATGTGTATTATGTAATGTGGGCCGGAACATGTGACTCCCCCCCCCCCCTCCACGTGAGGTAACAAAGTCACAATAGAGCACTTAACGTCGCAAACATTCACCTGTTTAGTCAATCCTCAAAACCCAATATAAAACACATTTATCAGATGTTTTAGAGGTCTGAAAAAAAGTCAATGTACACCACCCGATTTGGAAAAATGCTAGCGACCAAATATCGTTCTGATTTCATATACTATATATTTGGTAATATTCGCGGTTTTAATTTTCGCGAATTTCGCGAGGAGGACAAATACGCGAATTCAAGAATCTCGCGAATTTATTATTATAATAGCGCTACTAAAGACAAATGGAAATTCGCGAGTTCTAAACTGCGTAAAAAGGCTCAAAATCAGAAATTCGCGAATATTTAAACACGCGGAAATTACCAGATCTACAGTACTCGTGGTGGTTGGTTTGCGTGATTTTATTTTGGATTCATTGTGGATATTAGCTCGATAATATTCATATGATGTGGTGAGCATTCCACAACACTGTAAATCACTGTGATCTCCACATAATTATGACACGTCACGTTTGAAGTGTGTTTAAGTGTTGGCACCTGTAGGAGAGAAAGGGTGTAATCACATTTGCATAATGTTGTAATGATAGCTGGATGTCAGGCACATAACGCGTGTGCTTATTTACATACTGTCCGTTGTACTTGACCAGTCATGGTCAGCTGTGTTATTATTAACTCTTTAAGTCCTGTTGAATATCGAAATACATTATGGTATCCCCCCCCCCCCTAATTTTAATAACATCTGAATAACGGCGGTGATTAGTTAATATAGTTACTGGTAGGCCTATGTAGCACAAGTCTGTAACTGAAAATATACATCTACGTGCTGAATAATGGCTGTAAATTTATTAATTTGTAGGCCTAGTTATCATGTTTATTTATATCTCGTGATATTATTCAGCAAATATTTAAAAATCACAATGCCATATTAGAATATTTCGTTTTCCGATTGAGCTGATGTTATTAGTGGAGTTTTGCTTAAAAGAAAATAACGCAGAGCTACGAGACCATAAGCCAGTGCTGGTTTAATGTTGGCCCACCGTCTGCGACGCTGGTCCAGCATTAAACCAGCACCGTGTTGTGTTTGCTAAGAAAGACGAGTACGAAAAGGTGATGCTAACATGTGACATTGGGCCGGCGGTCCACGTGCACACCATACTCACCTCCGCGGTGATTATTCAGCAGTGTACGTTATATTGAAGAGGTAAAAACTACAGGTCATCATGACTCCTCATAATAAATTGAGCATTATAAATGTGATGACTACATGTACATCATGATTGCACTTTGGTGGACGTGTCATGATGATCACTAGATCCGCACTTGAGCTCGTCACATTTCTGTGATGTGAACACCTATCTTACCAGCTGTTAACTGATCTCCTATTTCCCGTTTCATCAGGCGTACATGGAGTTTAAAATACAGATGGTTCGTACCTTACATTGTACAATGTACTATGTTATTTAAGTGAAGATGGCAGGTTTAATTAACCCTTTAACCGCCAAATTATTCAATTGGAATTTTCTCCCACTTAAAGTTGTGTCTCGCTGACGCGATCCGCAACTTCAAGTGAGTGAAAATTATTCGGATTTGACAAAATGAAGGTCACCTCTTTTCAAATCTTGCTGGTTGATGTCACATTTTATATTTAACATATTAAAATGTGGTACTTAATGTGCTGATAAAAAATAAAAACCCGAATATATGCGGCACCGGCGGTTAACATGGTTAACCCTTTCAATCCTGACTTTACATTGGCATCTTCATCCACTACAAGCCGCGAATTGCTGTCGCAATTCTCGACTTGTAGTGGATGAAGATGATTTTCATTTTCGTTCTAAACCCCTAGTTGTAGGAAAATTAGGTCTGTTTTCATAGATGTGAAATGATGTTTTAAAGCATCGTGAGGGCTTAACGGGTTAAAGGGTTAAAGAGACCATACGCAAGTGTGAAATACTCGGCATAGCCATCTAACTGAGGGCCAGCTAATCCTTACAATGCCGACATATTTTTGTGTAAACCAAGAGGGCAAAAAAGAGTACTTTTTAATTTGAAACCATCATAAATGTCACAGTTAGCTGTTTACGCTTCGTTTGAATGGGTTTACGGCCTTTTGTGAGAAATGTTACGTGCGTTTATTAGCCTGGCAGCCGCCTCGCCGTCATGGAGCATTAATTTCCGTTTACCTGAACTTATAATAAATAACCTAAAGAAACGCTCACCATGTATATGCATACAGGTGTGCTCTCAAATAGCCCGCACATGGTATTTGTATCCTACTAATATAACGCTACTTGCTGTCCTAGTTATGCTCAGTTTATTTCTGGGGAAATACCTGTTATGCAGGCTCAAGCCACCCGAAGAGTACCAGAATGTAGCTGCTAGTATTTCAGTGTACTAGATACACTTTGCTACACGTAATAAGGTAAGATATATACATACTATCATAAAATTGTATCAAGTATTTCTGATAATGTGTATGTATACCTTACCTTATTATGGAAATACTGAATTGAGCATGGTCATATTACTTCAAATAATGTTTATTATTATGATGTGGGTATATAATACAAACATCATAATATAAACATGATAAGTCAGTAATCATGTAAACTGTATTGAGTGAAATACACACGTTAACTGAAATAATGAAACAAATATTTACAAACAGCTCACACACAATGACTTTAATGTATTTCAACAATTCCTCCATAGGTCACTATTCACAATCAACAACAATTACTACGAAAGAACAATCGAATTTTACAAAATGTTATTACAAAATTTAAATGGGAGGCAAAAGAGGAAACTTCATATTATAACGTATATTCGTGGTTTCACATGGGAGCTATTCTTTTTAAAAATGTCAGGCGCGGATCAAGAGGGGAGAGGGGGGAGGGGGCGCAGGGGGCGCACGCCCACCTGTTTTTTGCGTCAAATTCTTTTAAAATCCCCTAAATTGGCCTAAATATGCCCAAAAACTCGCCCCGAGCCACCTGGATCCGCCCTAGAATGTAGGCCTACTTCCAAGCGGCAGAGTTCAGCTAATTGGCGGATTAAAGCGGCCCAGTGGCGAGTTATCAGGTGGTCATTATATTCATTTTAGAACCAGATGATCTTATATTCATTTTTGTAGTAGATGGTATTTATATACAATTTAGTACTAGATAGTATTTATATTCTACTTTGGCATTTATAATTAATGTAATGTGCCATACCTTTCTGAAATACGGCGGAAAGCGACAATTGTGAAGCTTAAGAAGAAAATTTATCATTAATAAGCTAACAATTTTTTTTTTTCGATTTTCAATTTTCAAGCCATTTCTAGACATTAGGCGTATGTTATACTAGTTATCTAGTAAGTCAGTCATCTCCTTTTCCGTAATTAAAATATATACAGGGCATTATCTAATAGGATATTTACCTCCGCCAAACTAGGTTATGTTTTGGTCGTGTTGCTCTGTCTGTTTGCTTGTTTGTCCGCATGATTTCTTACAACGTAATGAACGGATTTTCATGAAACTTTTCCCACATCCCGGATTACGATCGCGCGGAAGTTTGCCGTCTCTGACTGACTGTCTTGTTATTTGCGGTACAGGTCTGTCAGGTGTTAGAATCTTGTGATGAAGCAAAATCATAGAAAAATACAATAACACTTGTATATGTCTTCAAACACACACACACTATTGTTTATATGTAGGGGCCACCTACCCAGCAAAAAAACCCATTTGTATAACATTTGTAAAATACCGGCCCGACGTCTTTGACGTTGGTCCAACAGATGTTTTACAAATGTTTTGTGTTTGCTGGGTTATACTGTGTAATCAAAAAAACGGCAGGGCGTGGAATTCCAATCAAACAGAAAGGAAAACTTGCAAAAAATTGTGTACTTATTATTACAGGATTTTAAACCGCTTTTTACCATCACCCATTTTTTTTCATTCCATTTAACATCACCCAAAACCGGCGATGCGTTAAGCTTTAATGTTGGCCCACCATAGGCGGCGCCCCACTGCGGAGGGGGATGCAGGCTATGACTTTGAGTCCGCGAGCGGCACTGCGCTAGGAGTGAACTGGCCAGCATTAATCCAACATTGAATGAGCGTCCCTCGTTTTTATATATTGCACTACTTTAATCCGAGTTACACAACGCGTTGGTAATAACTTTTGTAGTGAAGGAACCGACTTTAGACGTCAGATTCTGACGTCTATGGACGTATCAGAATCTGACATCTAAAGTCGATCTCTGCACTGCTTATATATATATTGACCACAACACAGACTTTCAAATGTAGCATAAAGATCTAACTAAGACATTTATGATGATTTCAAATTGAAAACAAATTGCTCGCCTTGGTTTGTATATAAATATGTCAGCGCTTTAACCCTTTAACCGCCGGTGTCTCATATATTCGGGGGTTTATTTTTTATTAGCACATTAAGTACCACCTTTTAAGTATGTTGAAGATAAAATGTGACATCAATCAGCAATATTTGAAAACAGTTGACCTCCATTTTGTCAAATCTGAATAATTTTCACTCACTTGAAGTTGTGGATCGCGTCAGCGAGACACAATTTCAAGTGGGTGAAAATTCAGATTGAATAATTTTCGCGGTTAAAGGGTTAATTCCCAGCACTGTACATGCCAGGTTAGGGGTTTTGTCAAGTTAAAAAAATCTGGCCAATCCGAGTTTTTCTCGGATTTTTTGATTTTTTTCAACTTGACAAGACCCCTTTCACGTATGCATACATTTTATTGGATATATGAGTTAGTTGGAATTACGTTTCTCCGCGCGCGGCTGTGAACTAAACCGCCATAATGTCACAAACCATTCAGATATAGGTCTATGATTTCACAAAGATTTGCCACTGATGTGCAGTCGCCTGAAAAAGCACATTTAGTGCATTTGTGTTTGTCGTGAAATTAAAGAATCACATCTCTGTGTGACGCTCACTTCACCAGCACTCAATGTCATAGTAGTTTTTAACAATAGCAATATGCGGTTATCAGGTTATTGGGTGGAAGTAGCAAAGATTCATTCAAATCTTTTCCGAGATATGCGTTCAGAAAAAGGGGAGACTAAAAAGGCGGTGCACTTTGCGTATACTCAAAGAGAGAGAGAGAGTACTTAAGGTAGTTTTGTGTAAGATAAATAGAGGAAGGTTCAATATATATACCGTTATACTGCCGTGCAAAGCCAAAAGGCAGTATTTGCTTACTTTATACTTTTCACGACAGCAACTGTTTCGTAAAAAATGAAACGTACACAGTGTTCAGAAGGAGTGTCAGTGCCCTAAATACACACCAGAGGGGTCTAAATGTCATTTCAACACGGCATGTTCATCAAAGTAAATTTTGTCTTTTTTCCGATGATGCTATATAGACTACAAAAGTTGTGAAAATTAGGGTTAAAGACAGTGGGGTGTAAATTAATCAACCCTTTAACCGCCAAATTATTCAATCTGAATTTTCCCCCACTTGAAGTTGTGTCTCGCTGATGCGATCCACAACTTTAAGTGAGTGAAAATTATTCAGATTTGACAAAATGGGGGTCAACTGTTTTTAAATATTGCTGGTTGATGTCATATTTTATCTTTAACATGTTGAAAAGGTGGTACTTGATGTGCTAATAAATAATGAAAACCCGAATATATGCGACACCGGCGGTTAAAGGGTTAAGATTATAATGGTCCAGTCATTTTTTTGCAATAGACGCCCACAAGTTGCTCACCAAAGTTGCAAAAGTTTAAAATGTTCCACCAATCAGTTCAAAATCATCAATAGAAAAACATAATTAATATTCCCTAAAATCCAATTAGTTGAATGATACATAATCTGCATAAATCCAAGATGGCTACCACTCTATTTGTGAACTATTTAATTTTGTGTATGGTATTTCAACAAATAAAGCTACGAATAAGTGTAATACATCTTTTTCGTGTAATTTTACGTGGGAAATATATTTTTGGTAGTATTATGATGATTCAAGGTCATGTTAAAGGTCATAAGGTCTATGGCAAAGTAAAAATCCCCAAAAATATAATTTTTAACAAAATACAAATAGCAATAAGTGTACTGTCTCCTAGGAATTATTTGCGATATGGTATGGATCAAGACACACTTTTTAAAAATGTCCGAAAGCTATTTATTTGTTGAAAATACGAAATTTGAATTTTCTCGGGTGCTAGCCCACGCTATGGTGGCCGGTGATTTTTTAATTTGTTTTATTTCGTGCCCACGAACAAGTATTTCGTACCCACGGAATAATATTTGTGCCCACGAATTAGTATCCCCACGGAATAGTATTTCTTATTCATGAAATAATATATCGTGCCCACAGAATAGTATTATATATTTTGTGCCCATGAAATAGTATTTCCTCGAATTTTTCAATTTTTCAATTTTGGCTCCGGGGCCATCAACAATGATGATTGGAATTTATCAGGTGCGGTTGGGTGCTAATTACTATTTCTAAATAGGCCTACCAACTTATGCCCGAAATACTATTTCGTACAGGTACGAAATGAGAACAATATCAAATAATTTATTGAAACGAAATGTAGGGGGGAATCCTTGAAAAAACAATCGTTGATAAGTAAAAAAAAAATTTGCCCTTGATGTTGACCCAGTAAAATATCATGAATACCACTCAATCTAGCTAGACCCTTGAAACAAAATATGAAGTTTCAAGGGAGGATTCACTCTGGACATTTGCAGATTGATCAAATTCATAATGACCGATTGTCGGCCATTATTTACTTCAATATGTCTGATATCTAGTAAACCGCGTTGGATAGCTACATTATTACCCCAAAAGAAAATGTGAGGTTTCAGGGGAGGATGCACCCTTAAAGTTTTTGACTTGAATAATTTCAAAATGGCTGTCTATCGGCCATTATTTACTTAAATATATCTGATATCTGGTAAAACGTGTTAGATTGCTAAACCATTACTATAAAACAAAATGTGAGGTTTCAGGGGAAGATGCACCCTGCCAATTTATAACTTGATCAAATACAAAATAGCTCCCGATTGGCTATAATAAATATTACTTTCGTATGCCCAATATTTGGTAAAGCGTGCTTCATGGCTGGACATTACTAGAAAACAAAATGTGAGGTTTCAGTGTATTATGCACCCTGAAATATTTAAACATGATCCTATTCAAAATGGCTGTTATTTACTTCATTCAATACACCTGATGTCTGGTAAACCGAGCTTGATAGCTGGCTAGACCATTACTATTAAACAAATGTGAGTTTTCAGAGAGGGATATGCATTGAAAAAATCAATTGATCAAATAAAAAATGACCGACTGTCAGTCAATATTGATACTAATATGCATAATATCTGGCAAACCATGGTACATAGTGATTTTAGACAGACTTATTACTTTCACCATGAAGGTTATGTTTTACGTCGTGTTGGTTCGTAATACAGCTGGTGGTATTTTTTATGTAGTTATATGTAGGTAATACAGTTGGTGGTATCTCCTATCTTATAGGTAGTTATAGGTAGATGCTACAGCTGGTCGTATTGGCTATCTTGTTTTAGGTAGGTGATACAGCTGGTGGTAGGGAATACAGATGGGGGTATTGTTTATATTGTTATAGGTAGGTAATACAGCTGGTGGTATCGTTTATCTTGTTATAGGTAGATAAAACAGCTGGTGGTATCGTTTATCCGGTTAAAAGATGGTAATGAAGCTGGTGGTATTGTTTATATTGTTATAGGTAGATAATACAGCTGGTGGTATCGTTTATTTTGTTAAAAGTTGGTAATACAGCTGGTTGTATTGTTTATCTCAAATAGGTGATGCAGCTGTGATTTAGTTTATTTTGATGTATTTGTATCAGTTGTGTATGTTATTACAGTTTGGCCAGTGGACGTGATGGTCAATTTATCAGCACATCTGGTGATATTATCCTGTCTGTTGACATGTCACGTGATCACCGGCCAGCTGTCCAGGGCGGAGGGATACAGACTGACGTCATCGTCGTAAGTAACCTCCAGGGCCCGTATTCTCGTACAAGTTACGATATATCGTAGGCTTCTGATTGGTCGAGATGGCCATCTCGACCAATCAGAAGCCTGCGATATATCGTAACTTGTACGGCTATCCCGCACTACAATACATACTGTTTTTGAACGTGTTTAATTGATATCTGACAATACACAACTAATAGTGAGATTATGTACATTTATTAAATGTCACTCGTAAGTCGCTGATTTAAATATGGGGATATTATTAGATCCTGAATCTACACAATATCACCTTTGGCATGGTATATCACACTACTCACAAAAATATGACTCTGCGTGTTGAGAAAATCGCCTTTGAAGTTCCAAAAGACAGTTTGTACACTTCATGTTAACACACCATTCGATTAAATGAACCAAAGAAAAAAACATCCATTTCGACCCCATTTTTTAAATAATAAACGTATAGTTCTAACTATATGCCAGAGCTTGTGACCTGCATGTATATTTCCTACTTAATAACAGCTGTTACCATGGTAACATTTTAAAAGAAACACATATCACTGATTTGAAATGCGAATAACATTAAAATAATATATTTAAAAAAATACGCATGTACTTATATTTTTATGACAAGTCATTTGAGAATAAAAAAAAATTGGTAAACAATTAAAAATAGATCAAATAAAGGTCATTTGTTTTTTACCCGATCAGGTCACACAGATGTTTCCTTAGTATTGAAACAGTGGCTATGGAATAATTATGGATTTACTTATTATTTGCATGCATGTATTCAAGTACTGTACATCAGTGCACTGTGGTCACTGGTCACCTATTAAGTTTATTGCGCCTGAGTTGTTTCTTGTTTTGGGGGGAAGAGGAGTGCCGTGTGTGGGAAACGGTAGACATTTCCGCGGAACAGTCCTTATGAAAAAATCAAATATAACGTTTGGGGTCGCTAGTTTAAGTACTTGCATGTTTGAAAAGTATTCAGAAAAAATATATTTGCGACCATCTTGCCTACAGCTTAAATTAAATTGTTCAACTAATCTGCAATCGTTTATGCACATTTCTCGACGAATACATTGAAATAACAAGTCATGAACTCTGCCATAGGAGGTTATGCTTTTGGTCGTGTTTGTCTGTTTGTTTGCTCGTTTGCTTGTTTGATTTTTGTGTGTTTGTTTGTTTGTCAGCAGGATTATTTGTAAAGTAATGAACGGATTTGCATGGAACTTTCACGAGACGTGTGTTTCAGTTCCAAGGAACAATCCAATAAATTTCGGAGATCTGGTTTATGAATTGAATCCAGGATCCCGGATCGCGCGTCGGATGTTTGCAGTCTGAGACCGACGTTTTTTATATTTTAATCGATTATTATAACTAGGTTCAGGCTGACAGTTGTATTTGTACTGTTAATCATCGTTTATTGATACTCACTCCTGAAATGCTGCAATACTATGATGTAGGCTACACATGATGTTAAGCATACTATATAAAATAACTAGTTGTCAATAAAGGACATGATATGTTCCTATATATTATTCACATTTAGGTTTATCGTCAATATCCGATATAGATACAGATAATTTCACTTGCCAACATACGTCATTCAATTGCATAATTTTATTTCTGTATAGGAAATACTTTGCTGTGGCTCCCAAAAGAGTGCGTCCAGGTCAGGTGTATGAATGTCATATCACACTGTACGAGATGATCACTGATCAGACTGATGTACGTGTTACACTGAGTAATGATGGAGAGGAGTACGCTGGTGGTATGATCACATTCACACAGCTAGGAAC
>OZ024903.1:54948510-55016010 GCA_964017125.1 Flabesymbios commensalis
CCTGTAAAGAACCTCAGAAGTTTCGAAATAAGAGTAGGGCATAGTCCCGGCTTCGGGTTTCCTTCTGTCGCGATATTGCTATGATTGTGCAGAAAGCGACGTAAAGCAATATTCATATAACTCACATATATATACAGCTGGTAACACGTAGGCTTAATCTTCATTTACTGGTGAGTAACTCACATAAGAAGGGCTCAGTGGAAAAACGAGTCTAAGTAATACAGTAAGTAACTTAGACCTAATCTACAACTACTGGTGAGTAACTCACATATATATATATACAGCTGGGAACACGTACACTGTAGGCCCAATCTGCAACTACTTTTTAGTAACTCATATATATATATATACAGCTGGGTACACGTAGGCCTAATCTACAACTACTTTTTTAGTAACTCACATATATATACAGCTGCGAACACGTAGGCCTAATCTACAACTATTTTTTTAGTAACTCATATATATATATATACAGCTGGGTACACGTAGGCCTAATCTACAACTATTTTTTAGTAACTCACATATATATACAGCTGGAAACACGTAGGCCTAATCTACAACTACTTTTTAGTAATTCACATATATATATACAGCTGGGAACACGTAGGCCTTATCTACAACTACTTTTTAGTAACTCACATATATATATACAGCTGGGAACACGTAGGCCTAATCTACAACTACTTTTTAGTAACTCACATATATATATACAGCTGGGAACACGTAGGCCTAATCTACAACTACTTTTTAGTAACTCACATATATATATACAGCTGGAAACACATAGGCCTAATCTAGAACTACTTTTTAGTAACTCACATATATATATACAGCTGGGAACACGTAGGCCTAATCTACAACTACTTTTTAGTAACTCACATATATATATACAGCTGAAAACACGTAGGCCTAATCTACAACTACTTTTTAGTAACTCACATATATATATATATACAGCTGGGAACACGTAGGCCTAATCTACAACTTCTTTTTAGTAACTCACATATATATATACAGCTGAAAACACGTAGGCCTAATCTACAACTACTTTTTAGTAACTCACATATATATATATACAGCTGGGAACACGTAGGCCTAATCTACAATTACTGGTCAGTAACTCACATATACAGCTGGGAACACGTAGGCCTAATCTACAATTACTGGTCAGTAACTCACATATACAGCTGGGAACACGTAGGCCTACTCACAATTACTGGTCAGTAACTCACATATACAGCTGGGAACACGTAATTTACAGCTACTGGTTTTAGTGCTTTACATTCTTATACAGCTGGCAACACAGATACAGCACTTGTTTTAGTTTATTTGTGTCCATCATATTTTCGGCATCAGTGATTTTTAAGCATGTGGTCGTGTAATCTTAGTATCTGATTATCTAAAGCCCGTATATGAGCATATAAGTGATGACTATTCAATACTCTTGTTATGTTGTTTTAGGTTCCTGACACTACTCGTAATGGTAGTCACAAATTGGCAATCGAGGGACTGCTAGGAAGTCCTTCTGCAGGAATGCAAATGGGACAACCTATATTTCGCAACGAGACGGCCCTGAGCTTTGATTCTAAGAGGATATCACTGTTTATACAGACTGACAAACCACTTTATCGTCCTGAACAGACAGGTTAGACCTCACGTATTCAGGAGCACCATCCAATGGGATTCCTAAATCAGTCTCTGAGGAATTAATCATTAAATACCTGCTTTTGAATGTTAAAGATAAAACGTGTTAAAGATCGAGCAAGATGTTAAAATCGTTGACCTCCATTTTTTCAAATCTATTTACTCACTTGGAAGTTGTGGATCGCGTCAGCGAGACACAACTTCGAGTGGGTAAAAATTGCAGTTGAATAATTTGGCTGTCCTAATGTTAATTTATTTAAAATTTAATTTACGTTTTTAATTTATTATTTATATGTATTAATTATCAAACTCTAATCCTAAAAGGAATATTTGTGATTTTTCAGTTCGTTATCGTATAGTCGGTGTCAAGCCGAAAACCCTGAAACCTGCTTATGGTGATATGACTATATTTCTACGGGTATGTTTTAGAATAAAGAATAAGACAATTATAACTGGTAATTAAATAAGTCCTGAACTATTTTTTTAATTTCTGTATCACCTTAATAAGAATCTTTATGTTTTCTTGCGTGTTTACCAAACTACGCTTTTTTTTAATAACATATTATTATTTGTTGTCATTATTTCGGACACCATGTGTTTTAGGATGGAGGCGGTCATTTGGTCAGAAGATGGATGGGTCATCAACTTAACTTTGGTAAATACACTACCATAATAAACAATACTGTTTTAGTACATGGAAATCCAAGCATGTTCAAGTAAATAATATATGCGGCACGACAAAAGCCTACTACAAACACAATATTTAACATGCTAATCATTGCACTTGTATCATAGTTTAATATGTGGAGCCATATGTAATAAGAGGCCGGGGCAGTATTCTAGTAATTAAAATCTTATCCTAACTTTATTTACCAAAATTCGGAATTTCTACGGCAACCAGCTAGGCGCCGTAAGAATAGACGTGAGTCTGTATTCTAAAAGACCCAGATCTTAGGTATGGGATTGGTCGAGATCTCGACCAATCCCATACCTAAGATCTGGGTCAAACGTTTTGCAAATACCACCCCGCTGATGAGTGTTGAATGATTACAGGTATGTACAGCTCTAGTTTTGACATCCCTTATCCAGTGGAAACAGGCACCTGGTCTATAGTTGTAGAGGCATTCGTGAGTATAAGATGCTGTATTTATAAAAGGAATGACTGTGTTCGGAGAATGTGGATATTTCTGCTCTGAATACACGGTGTGTGTGTAATATATATCATATGTACATTAGTTTATGATATTGTGATTATTCGGATGATCTCTGTGATATTAAGATATATTAACGGATTCATCATTTCAGGGATCCACATATGAAAAAGATTTCCTGGTTGAATTTTGGTGTAAGTATTTTTGTTCAACAATGTTCATGGTTATATATAGATATATATTAAAATAAAAATATTAGCTATATATAGCTCTATATTAAAATAATAATAAAAAGATTAGCAGCAAAACGTGTTGATTGCATTTATTAGAAGTCAACAATATTTATATTTTTTTAAATTTCATAATCGTATCTCATTTTTTTGTATTTTATGGATCGTTTTCAGATCGACGTAGATTTGAAGTGAATGTTACCAGTCCCTTCTACATGCTAGACACAGAATGGGGATTAATTGGCACAGTTTTTGCTCAGTAAGTCATGTACATCATTGTACGGGTATGACTGCACATCAAACATGCTGGCAGGTAACATATGTAGCCTTGTCTTCTGTAACCCGTGCCTATCTTTCCAAAGAAGAACACAGCATATCTACCGTGTTGTAAAAATGGTAGTTATGATAGACACATGCAGGCAATGTATAAATTCAAGATATATTCCATCTAACGTCACGTTCTCATATACGTATATATGTATTTTATCATGCTAGATGTTCAGCAAGTCTATAGTACCTGTGACCAATGAATTGATCACTGTGGTTTGTTAGGATGGTTTCTATTTAAAAATATCAGTATAATTATATACCGTTTTGCAAAGCCAAAATTAATTATCTGCTTACTTGTAAAGTAAGCATATATTGCCTTCAGCTTTGCACGACAAAATAGTAAAATAATTATGCAATATATAAATTAAAAGATACACCGCCACTTGACAATATATACTATAATTAGAATGGCACTATTTAATATGACAATTTTTTATTGTAGACATCTGTCTAATATATATACCAAGGGAAATGGCACAATCAGTGTGCGACTGAGAGAAGGAGAAGATCAATTCTTGGAAGGAGAGATTAGAAAAGAGATAACTTATGTGAGTTTAACCATGCTTAACATGATAAACCACGTGGTGCTCCTTCAAATTTACACACGAGTATACCCTCATTATAACTCATGTGGTATTCCTTAGATATATACACAGGTATTATAACCCATTACAATCCAGATAATAAATAAGTCCCTAATTTACACACGGGTATACCCATATTATAGTCCATGTGATATTCCTGTATTTACATACCATTATAGCTCATTACAACCTTTAATAGTAATTATTATGTCTTCAATTTGCACACGATAATACCCTCACTATAGTCCTTGTATTCCTTAGAGTTATTAGATCATCACACGATTATAACCCATTATAACCAAGGTGTTAATCATTTCTTAAATTTGCACTCAAGTATACCCTCATGATAATCCATATGGTATTCCTTAGATATACACACTATTATGACCCATTATAACAAAGTATATGTCGTTTACACGTGATTGAAACCAAATGGTATTACTTACATTCCACTATCTGTGACTTGACTGTAACCGATATTCCATTCATCGTATATTCACAAATAAAGAGTCAAGATTAACGAAACCAGATAACTATATTTCTAACAATCACAACGTCAGTTATACATGTTATAGTTAATGATTATTGTATTATTTAAGTGTTTTCCCTGTACACTTTTACAAAGCGTCAATGCATACACAAATTTCTCTCAGCAGAACTATTCATTAATATATTATAACTGCTGTACTGGAACACTATAATGCGGAAATAGTTAATTCAGTGGAGGTCCTTACATTAGGGCATGCATTCAAAAGTTATACAACAGCTCACAAAACAGCTCACATCAAACAATATGTTGAAAAGGGCACCCTTTTCCTATTTTCACATACATATCCAACTATTTTTGCAAACTAAATTGTGCGAATCGTGGTAGGGGGGAGTTTTTAAAGGTGTGAATTTAACTGACGATTGGAATGTCCTTTCTATTAGAATTATTGCAATAATTATCAAAATGATACGGGTAGTTATGATGCGCACCCTGTAAACACAAATACTCTGGTGCTGCACATACCAGCCATTCCGCGCAAGTTATCACCATAGTTTACATTCTATCATTCAGCTTTAAAACGCTAATGTCTTTTTAAATCCGTTTTTAAACATCATGATTTGCAATGTTTGGTCTCAAATTAAACAAATATTGGTAATTTTCACCCACTTGAAGTTGTGGGTCGCGGTAGCGACACACAATTTCAAGTGGGTGAAAATTTAAATTATTTAATTTAAGTTATAAACACAACGCGAGAAGGGCAAAATTGGTTTGCTTTTTCTTCGCTTTCGGGCCGGTTTTCATGGGAAATCTGGAAATTTCGTTTCGAAATTCGCTTGTGCTCGCGTGCTCTCGTCGCCTGCGAGGTCGCTCTCGCGTTCGCGTTGGTCTGTTTTGCGCTTCATCGTATCGCCGTCTTTCACTATGCTCATGCTGGTTTTAACGACATGCATGTATTTGAAGTAATTCAACATAACATAATCATGTCAGGGTATCACAAAATGAAATATGATTTTTCTAACACTCATCATTTTAGAGTATTTATCGACTAGTCATAATTCGTATTAATGTATTGTATAAGCACTGTACTGAAATACACAACAATTATTTAATGATTAATTTTTAGTCAGTCATTCGTGGCGCCTGTATAGCTTATTTTGTGCCATAGTTTATTCTAAATATTGAGCACCCGGGCTAGAGTCAGGCTTCGACCAAATTGTTTTTCTTGTTTCACACACACAGTGTTTTTATTCAATAAATACTCGGATAATAAAGCATATTATTGATTATGCTCAATATAAATTTGTGAAACGTAATTATGTCTTTGATGCTGGTGAAGCTTATAATATGGCACTATCCTTCGTCCAAAACGTTTGGCGGTAGTTCCACCTAAATGTGGAACAATAGGAGACCCATCACGATATCCTATTTATCTATCTACTCCCTTTGTTATGACTAATATATGGGTTTTAGCAATTGCCCAGCAAACAAATAAATTCTAATGGTTTCCTCCAGGATATCATTTGCATCTCATATAACATCGTATTTTTATATGTAAACATATTCACAGAACGAGAATAGAAGCCCTTCGTTTTATTTTAGCTCGATGGCCCTACACCTTTTGAAGTGACCATGTTGGAATTAAACAGAGAATGGGGTGAAGGTTCGGTGGCGGGAAAAGAGATTTACATCCAGGCCTGGTTGTTTGACTGGAAATGGGAAGAAACGTTGTCAGGATTTTCCATCACACAAGTGATCCATGATCAAGTGGATGTCAAACTGCTAGGAAGGAGGTTGAGGACCTTCAAACCCAGAACTCCAACCTCTCTGCAGGTAAGTTCAACCCCTCTCATTTATGTTTTTATCACTGAAGAATCTCCATGGCTTGTAGGTAGTAACCATGTCATCAGTTAACTTTTATTAAAAAAAACACACCAATTTTTAAGTTTGTTTATAACATTGCTGGCAAACAATAAATAATACAATATTGAATGCAGTATAGAAACTGAGCCTTTGACATTAGACAAATTATTGTTTGTTCCGTTTGTTTGTGTCAGTACGCAGTAGTACGTGCAGGTGGCGCTCCGTACAGTGGGGTAAACCAGCGGGTGATTAAGTCTCAGACCCGGCATGAGAGAGACGGCAGGAACACCCTGGTGGAACCTGAGAAGTTCCATGTGATCCCGGACGATGGTGTGGTACAGGTGGATGTGATGCCCACGGTCGACGACACCAGGATCATAGTCACGGTATGTTCACAATATAATAATGTACTATTTGCAAAAGTTGTGAAAATTAGTCTATCCTGTTATTCTTTCAGATCGAATCATATTTAAATCTCTGAAAACGTGTATCAATACACGTGTATCAAAACAATATCAATACGTGTTAATACGTATAATGTGCAGTGATACATTTTGCAGATGTTCTGAGCGACATTGTATCAACATATTCAACTTAAAAAAACTAGATTCAACGTTGATTCGACATGATTTATATTATCCAGTGTGATGTATTGTGTAATCAAAGTATTTTTTATAATTTTGAGGATATTTTAGTTTTTAAAAAAATTACGGGCTGTGAATAGATGTCCTTTATATGTTACAACCTGAGTCTGAATGGTCCGATAATTTGTATTATATAGTTTCTATAAAATTGACCAGATGTCGGATTATTGTCGGCCCAACATCAAAACCAACATTCGATTGTGGTTCCAGTGAGACCATCATATATTTCTTTGTAATGTATTTTGCCAGGTCTGTCATTATTGCAAACCTGTGGGAGTTGCATGGTGGCTCGTTGAAGGGTGAACGGCAGAAGCCACCTAACACTCACCAACATATCGTAAACTTCATCTTTCCCCGTCGGATCGACGGTTCTGATTAACTCACAAAACTTCTCTTCAGATTATTAGCAATGCACAACCCTGCGCACGACACGTCTTAGTCAAACTCCGAGCGGACGACCGGCGGCACGTCCGCAGTCGCCAAGAGCTATATCACAAGTGCGGGAAGAATGGTACGACAGCATGGGATTCGCCCCATTTACACGGCACTGAAGTACCAAAATGAGGCAGTCATCTCCTGTCTCACCGCGTCCGGGGAGAGCGGAGACGACTGTCACAGTAAACGAGCGAAGCAGGGATCCTACATTACCCCGGGTTAGTGACAACGTAGGAACCCAACTAACGTGTAGGAGACTCGTCGTGAAGTAGCGGGGGTTGTATATAACGTAACCTCTTATAACTAATCAGGGTCTGACAAAATACAGCGTGGGTGTTTATTGTTAATACAGCGTGGGTGGTTATTGTTAATACAGCGTGGGTGGTTGTCGTTAATACAGCGTCCGTAATTAAAAATATTGTCCCATCCTCGTAACACCAATTGTCCTATCCTCGTAACACCAATTTGTTCTATCCTCATAACACCAATTGTCCGATAAATTACATATGCTGCTAGCTGCGACCAACCGATTCATTTGATTAACATTTCCATTATAAGTTAGCAAATATCTTGCTCAATAATGTAATTACTGCCAGGCCTGGCGCATTAATTTACAATTTAAAATGATTATTATTACGGTACATGCGGTTGGGCCCGCCATACATGTCGTTAGGCGCCACTATGGCGTGGACCATCTGCACGGACCAGGCAGGAGTCTGGATTGTTCGTCCGACTCTAGTTTTTCTCACAGTTGCGTCCGTCGAAATTTTGTCGTGATTAACGATATTCGAACGATTTCTTGTATTCGAGTCGATTACGGCGTCAGCTGCACCCGGAGTTTTACCCTGTAGATGTAAAGGTATGCGTGAATACGTTCACAAACCGCTGCCGTTCCCGTTAGCGCGGGAAACGGCGGGGGCTCGCGAATGCCGCGCTACATAAGCTTTGCCTTAGGCAATTTAACTTTATCATCTAGTTGCTGTGGGACAGTGGCCAATTTGTACTGCTTCTGACTGCCGTCGACTGTGTCTTTTTAACACTCGTCCTGTTGGCCGTCTGAGTGTTCGCACTACTAGGTCTAGATGGGTTGGATTCCCACTAGCGATCCTGGTAGTCTTCGAGCTCTGTTTTTTGTTTGGCGTAGTGCGTAGTACGCTGTGTTTTCGGACCCGTCGTAGGCTCGCACTCTAGATGTGCGGGTTTAACTCGATCTAAGGAGACCGTTCCCACCCTGCTTTTCATCAGGATTTTCATGACTCTGCCACTCCTCGCGACAACCTTATATGGGCCGTCGTAAGGGGCGGTCAAAGGCAGCGCAATTGCGATTCGTCGCAAGAATACATGTGTGCATGTTTCTATTTCCTTGTATTGGAAAATGTTAGTCTGTTGTGTGTCACGTGGCGGACATAGACGGAGACGCGACATGGCTACGCGTAGCTTGTCTGAGTAGTTCTCCAAATCTGTGTTAGCTTCGACGGTGTACTGTTGTGTAAACTCTCCTGTGAGTCTAAGTGTTGTCCCGTATATCATCTCGGCAGCCGACCTGCCTAGTCTCTCCTTAACTGCGGAACGAACTCCTAAAAGTACAGCGGGTAGAGCAATAGTCCACGGGTTCGGTGATTCGTGCGCCATAATGGCGCTTTCAATTGGCGGTGGAAACGTTCGACCATGCCATTCGACTGGGGGTGATAGCTTGTGGTACAATTCCGTATTATCCCGAATTGGTTACATAAATCATCCCACAATTTGGACTCGAACTGAGCGCCCCTATCTGTGGTGATAGTGGCGGGAGTACCATAACGTGCTATCCACCCGCTGGAGTAGGCATCGGCGACCGTTTCAGCCCGAATATCTACAATAGGTATGGCTTCCGGCCAACGTGTAAAACGATCGACGCAAGTCAGTAGATATCTAAAGCCATTAGCGTTGGGTAAAGGTCCGACTATATCGATGTGGACATGATCAAATCGCTCGGTACGACACCGAGGAACGACACCATCTAGCAATGTCAATATTCATGCCATGCCAAACAAATCGTGTGTTAATCAAAGGTTTTGTAGCTCTATGAGATGGGTGGCCTAAACCGTGTAAGTTTTGAAAAACTTTTCTGCGAAATTTCGCGGTAAGGTACGGCAGGTTATGTCCCGTGGACACATCACACCAGATCAGCTGATTATCGAATGATTTAAGTAATTTGAAATTCATAGTGGATGTAGTCGAGTGTCTCAATCTCGTGAATTCCGCGTCCTTAGCTCCTTATAGTTTATCACTGGTCCATCATCTATCACGGACACTGATGGTCATGACAGCGCATCCGCGACGAAATTTGTATCACCTTTAACATATCTAATGTCGGTTGTAAATTCAGCTATGAAAGCTAAATGTTGTGTTTGGCGTAGGGACGCGCGTTCGGTGACAGATGACATCACAAATGTCAAAGGTTTATGATCGGTGTTTACAAAAAAATTGCGTCTTTCTAAATTATGGCGAAAATGTTTTATGGTGGTATATACTGCCAAAAGCTCACGGTCGAACGAGCTATAGCATGTCTCCGCTGGATTCAGCTTTTGCTGAAAAACGAAAGTGGCTGCCACATACCTTTCAAATACTGCTGCAAAACGCCACCTACGGCAACATCACTAGCGTCACACGTGATGTTTATTCGAGCCATAGGGTCTGGGTGTACCAGAAGGGTAGCGTTTGCCAATATTTGTTTGGATCTCTCGTAAATGTTTTTTGTGCGTTTTATGATCTGGGCTGGTTACCAGTAGGTCATCCAAATATACAAAAACGAAATCAAGTCCGCGTGTAACGTGGTCTATAAAACGCTGAAACGTTTGACCGCAATTTCGTAGACCAAACGGTGTCCTTGTAAAATTAAATAGACCAAAAGGTGTAGTAACGGCTGTCTTATGTACATCAGACAGTTCCACTGGAATTTGGTAATAGGCTCTAACCAAATCAATTTTTGAAAAAATATTCGAGCCGGCTAAGCGCTGCGTGAAATCCTGAATATATGGAATTGGATAGTGGTCGGGTACGGTCTGAGCGTTTAAGCTTCTGTAGTCTCCACATGGTCTCCAGTCGCCATTTTTCTTTGGTACCATATGAAGCGCTGACGACCACTCACTGTCGCTGGGTTCGATGACCCCTAATTTTATCATTTCGTCAAAGTCGCGTTTCGCAGTGACAAGTTTATCCGGTGCCAATCGTCGTGGGCGCGCGAACACCGGGTGTCCTTTCGTTACGATTTTGTGCGTTATACCGTGTTTAACGGTTTCACCCTTTGTCGTGGGGCGAGTCAGTTCCGGGAACTGACCTAGAAGTTTAGTATACTCATTCTGAACAGTGTCTACTCTGTTCAACGAAAGTGAACTGATTGACGACAGTGAAGCGGGAATGACTAAACCTGTTCTCATGTCTCGAAGACATCGACTTCTCAAGTCCACTAGTAAGTTATAATGAATCAAAAAGTCGGCCCCAATGATGGGTTGTTTCACGTCCGCTACTATAAATGTCCACGGATATTCGCGTTTTAAGCCGACGTCGACGACGCATTTACTGTTGCCGTAGGTATTGATAGTAGTGTTATTAGCGGCCACCAGGGGAAGGCAGTCTGCGTCCGAAATCCTGTTAGCGCAAGATTTCGGCAAAACGCTGACAGCTGCACCCGTGTCAATCAAGTACTTACACTTATGATTTTTGTCTGCGACGTACAATAACTTAGAGTAAAATAACTTGGGAAAAGTAGCTTCCGCGGAGTCTTGTCGCGTCTCAGTTATACCGCCAGATGCAAGAGTCGCTACCTTGCTCTGGCTTAGCAGTTTAAAGAAAATGCGCAGGGGCTCTTGCACGTGCGTGCCTTGTCACCGAAAGTCTGGTGAAAATAGCAGACAGGTGCACAAGCCGTATCTATTACTTTCGCGGCATTATTTTGCTGTACGTTCTGCGGCGGGACGAACGGGCGAGCATTTTGCTGTGCATTATTATAGTTACTAGGTTTGTTAGGAACAAACTCTGTGGCCTGTACATTTGGAATAAATGTAGGCCTAGGTGCTTAGTGATTATTTACACGTCTACGTCCTTGATTTCTCTTCTTCTCGGCTGCAGTCGCGGTCTCTAATTTTTTGAGCCTCTTTGATAAGTCCTCAAGCAATCTCACTAGCTTAGTGGTTTCGTCGACCTTTATCTCCGCAACCCCTGGCTTACTCTCTTCGACGTCCGCTTCGGAGGCAAAAGCCCTGTCGGCCAACATGGCCAAACTTTCCAGTGTGGCGCTATCTGGTTGTGTTGCCAAATGAGCGCGGATTGAAGCTGGCATCTGCCGAATGAATGCTTGGCGTATGACCGCCTTCCCAACAACTGCTTTAGTTCCAAAGCCTGCAGTCTTATGTAGACGCCTTAAGAATCGTCAGGGGATGTCCGAGCCCATCCTTTCTCCGGAAATCACTTTGTTGACTCGTTCGGGTGTTGTCAAACCACGTCGCTCGATCAAAATGGTTTTCAAGCTTTCATATTTATGCGACCTGAAAGGTTGAAGTAAAACGTCCCTCACGTCGGATGCGACCTCGCCTGAGAGTGCTGCGCAGGTTAGACTGTATCGCTCGTCATCGCCGTGGATCTGATGAAGATCGAACTGAGTTTCGATCTGGTTGAACCAAAGTTCAACGTCCGTAGCGTAAAATGTTGCTATCTTGAACTTAGGTAAGTTCGTTGAACATCTCGGAGGCTGTCTTCTGCGTGGTGAAGGACTCTTAGACGAATCGCTCCTAGAGTGATGTCTCGTGCGTCTATTTCGAGCAATTCGAGCAAAATCTTCTTTGAGTCGTTGGTACTCATCGTCGGCCTCGCGGAAGCGAACTTCGTTCTCCTCGCTGTCCTGATAGTAGTTATCTTTTCGGCGAGCACCCTCACCTTCTAGAGGCGTAGACATAAAACCTTCATTATCGTGTGGTGTCGACATTTTGAAATGTTTGTAAAATTATTTAACTAGTGAAACGTTTGTGATTGCGGGCCTGTTGGCTCTCTGCCTATCTCAAAGGGTGTTAAAATGGTATGTCATATTAACACATACCAACTATTTTTGACGTGTCGTGCGCGGGTTAGTTGTACATTGTCGTTTAGACCTTATGAAAAATGTCTGTATATGTTGAATCTTAGAAATGTAGGCTGTAGAAATTGTCCATGCTATGTCGCATGTTGCGAGATACAGGGGTTGATGAGATGTTTGAATATTCGTCGCTGGGATTGCACATAATTTCTTTTCACTTATTCACACACATATATAATTGTTTTGTGAAAATTGTAGGTCAAAATTGTACATAAAATGTCAGAATAATTACAACATGCTATGCTAAGCTATGATAATAGTATATATTAAATCGACCTGGGTGAAAAAAAAATTTCACACAAGTCGAAAAACACATGCAAATATTGACAATATTTTGCTATAGCGCAACTGTCAAGTCGAATATTTCGTTATTTATATAAGTTTTGATCTACAGAAATCGACTATCATGAGAAAATTTCGTTCTCAGACTGATAGGCTAAATGTGCCTGCGATAAAAAACTGCTACATTTATTTTTAGAATAATATTTTAAAAACATGACTGACAGTAGTCTATGCGGAATGATGATATAGTATATCATTTCGCTGAAAAATGATTTCTGCGGTCAACATTCCAATTTTTTTTTTTTTAATATGTGGTACATTCATCACCGAGTCATTCATAATAACGTCCGAATCAATCGCTCGCTTCGTTTCGTTGACTGACGTATAAGTCGGTTGTTGTCGTAGCGGTTGCGTTTATTTGGTTGGTGGCGGGTGTGTGTATGGTGTATGATCGGTTGCTGCTAACATGTGCAGCAGGCAGCTCGTTGCTGTATGCTTGGGCCAGCGGGCCTGTATCGGGGTGTACGTACAAAACTGAACAGCAGCCGCGCCTCGCCTCACATTAGCATATTCATGAGCTACTCTGTGCCCAAATAAAGCGCTAAGAGTAGGCTAGAGCAACGCCAAACACCAGAGGGCGTTTCGACATGAAAAAATTATACTATGACTTTATCAAAATCTCGCACAACTTGTGCTATAATTTCCTTGACGAAACTGCTTATTTACATTTCTTTTTTTTAACAGTTTTGAAAAAGAAAATTTATATGTATGCAAAAAAATTATTTGAGACTAGACCATGTATAATCTTAACACGTGAATAGTCTGCTCCACCGAATCAAAAAGGCGGCCTAATTTATGCTAATGTGATGAGGCGACACAGGTCCACTGTCCAGGTGCATGCCGGTTATGGCGGGATACGTGTTTGCCCACGGCGGGCAATCAGCTAAGCTAGGAGAACCAGCGTCCTATATGGCGCTCACTTACCAAATACATTTATGACAATCAGCATTCTCTGAAATAACATTTTGTTATAATGATAAAATATTGACCTACGGTCCTGGAAATATATTTTACAGACCAACTAAGACCGTTTATTCACATTCATTTTTAGGCGAACAATTTTATTTGGCTCTAATCCTATTAAAGGTTATGTGAGTCGAAGTGATATCTTTTGATAATTTTTGGTCGATGTTTTGCTGAAAAATCGAAGAATGACAAGACTTTGTTTATGGACTTTAAAATCGAGTCACCCAATTATGACGATCAACGATAAAAAAATGGAGTTTTCGAAAACACCCACTTCCTACTCGCCTACAGTGGCATTAATAGGATGAAAGCATTTTAAGAACTCGTACTTTAAAAAGGATATAGACTATGTCTATAAGAAATTTTTTTCCACGGTTCTTCTAGAAAAACCGACATGGTCGCCATCTTGAAAAGGCGCTAAACACGTGGAATTCTGTCAAAAAATATGAAAATTACGCCGTTTTCGACGTAAAAAAAGGTACTTCTCCTCTGATAACTCTTTCTAGCTAGTTTAAACTGGCATACTAGTGTGACCTACAGCTTTCACGTACCTTGGCGAAAAAAATGCTCATGATTTTTTTCAAAAAATCCCTGATTATTTTAATTAAAAACTATCCTTGAAAACAGCTGTTTTCAACTTGATGCTTGGTGAAAACACTGTTGCGTTCTCGATCAATCGTCAGGGTCACCAGTGTGGGAGTTGCATGGTGGCTCGTTGAAGGGTGAACGGCAGAAGCCACCTAACACTCACCAACATATCGTAAACTTCATCTTTCCCCGTCGGATCGACGGTTCTGTTTAACTCACAAAACTTCTCTTCAGATTATTATGTTTATTGGTCTAGACATCGAATAACAGCAATGCACAACCCCGCGCACAAACGTCTTAGTCAAACTCCGAGCGGACGACCGGCGGCACGTCCGCAGTCGCCAAGAGCTATATCACAAATGCGGGAAGAATGCTACGACCGCATGGGATTCCGCCCCATGCACATGGCACTGAAGTACCAAAACGAGGCAGTCATCTCCTGTCTCACCGCGTCGGGGGAGAGCGGAGACGACTGTCACAGTAAACGAGCGAAGCAGGGATCCTACAAACCTACCAAATATAGTTGTGCATTTGTGTTTTGATTTCACCAGGCCTGGCATGACAGTAATCCTGGTGATCCTCTAGAAGTTGAAATGTACAGACATCACAGCAGACTCAATAAATTTATGTCTGTCACCACGTCCACCAAGGAGGCTAGGGTAACTAGTTCAGTTGTTTTATATAACATGCATAAAGTCTATTATCTATAAAAATTAACATTTTCTAGTATAATTTATAATAAACACATTTCCATAAGATATGCATGATAGTTTCCGTATATGATAAAGCCTGAGGAGCTCTACATTTCTAGCTGTGGAAAAGGCCGAGGCCGAAGGTCGTAGCCATTTCCACAGCTAAGAATGTGGAGCTCCGAGGGTTTTAACTGACTTAAAACACATCCGACCATAAAGAAAATTCCTCATAATCAACAGCCCGGTCACACCTGACTGATTATAACAATATATGCCTACCATGATAATTGGTCTGTACTTGATCAACAATAACTCTCCATTCCCGGCTTAGAATGTAGTGGTCGGACAAAGAAAATAATGTAGTGGTGTGTTTTAAGCTTGTTGAACTTTTATTTCATGATATTTTTTACGCATTCATTCAATTATTTTCCCCAAAATTAAACTTGGTCTAATCTAGTGAAGACTTCCACGTTTTCTTAAGGTGAACGAGTACATGGTATTTACACTGAGAACCAACTTCTTCGCTGATGAAGTAAATTATGTGGTAAGCAAAAAAACAGTTTCAATTATTTTTTTCAAGTCATGTGTGACTAAATAACATAAATAATAATATTAAGTAGCCATATACTGCTTTTATCCAGTATGATATTCGAAAACTTTGATTTTTCATTCTGAAGTAATATGTATTAAATTAGCATGCGAATATTAACCATTGAATTAAATTTTCTAATGGCAAATATATTCTAATAATAATTATTGGGTAAAAAAGTTAATCATATTGTGGATTTTTTGGTGCAAAAGAGGCATATACGTGTATTTATGAACAAGCTTAGATTATATGTAATTATGATGGGTATCCCCAGATAGCAGCCGGTGGGGATATTCTGCTGGGGTCGAGTATTGACATGACAACGCACCAGAAGACATTCTCTGTGGCAGTGTCCCGCTCTATGGCACCTGTAGCACGTATTGTGGCATACGTCATGATAGAGGATGAGTTCCTTACGGACAGTCTCATATTTTTTGTCAAGGACACCACACTTACTCAGGTAGATTTTAGTATGATGTACCACGTGTACCATATGTATTATACTGCCGTGCAAAGCCAAAAGGCAGTATCTGCTTACTTTACAAGTAAACAGATACTGCCTTTTGGCTTTGCAGGTAGTATACATGGTTGTAGCGAAAAACAATATAAATTCCATAAAGTTAAATATCGAAAAATCTGTGTTGTGTCAACTGTGTGATAAATAAGATTTCTTTACGTCGTCTCTACGATGTCACGTAGCATGACCAATGCTAATTCAAATTAATATATGATATTGTTTTAAACACACTGTATAAGCCCCACTGTTACATTGGATGACTTGGTGGCTCTACTCTACTGTTTCTATGTAGGCTAGCTTGACGCTGAATTATGGAAAGAATTTCCGGCAGGACACAATAGAGCTGATTGGACGCGGAGCGGCAGGGGGATTTATAGGCGTGAACGGCTATGACTACGAGCCTTATTCTAGAGGAGCGAATCTATTCCTCAATGAAGAATGGGTAAGACCGGTTGTACTAATAAATACGATAAAAGTGTGGTCATAAGGTCGTTGATTAGTTGCCCCTTAAACCACTAGGCCACCCCAGCACTGAGGTTTAATGTAATTTGTTTATTATTATCGGAACATAGCTCAAGTGAATTAAGTTATTGAACGGTGCATGTGCATACACGTATTTAATGAGAGTGGGAGTTTTGCAATCACATGTCGAATTCGATGTAGGACTACAAACATCATACTCTCAATTTACATTGAATCATATATTTTGCTATTTATCTTGTCAGACATTTTGAAAAGTACATGTACATATTTTTCAAATTAGATTCATTCCACATAGTCTCGACGAGATTGCTACGTGGGAAATGAAATTTATTTTCAAATTTTCAGATAATAGAAGAATTGATGACATATGATGACGCAAACGAGGCTCCCTTACAGCAAGTGTGGTGGTTGGAGGGTGATCAGTGGGAGAAAAGCATGTTTTTCAATACTCCATCGTCTGGTATAGATATGCTTAGTACATTCGAGGTGAGAACGTCAGTCATGTATCATTCTACAACCTACTGTTAGCTATTATGTTTGTAATATTCAAGAACCTCTTGCATGTGCGAGTAACTGGAAGAAGAATATTAGAAAGTATCCACATATTATCAATAGTATTTCCATCCTGATGTCCCACAGTCTGAATAAAATAATTTTCTTCGTAAATTATTTTTAAAAAAACTGCTTTGTATTGGGCCCTAATGTTTTAAAATACGTTTAATGATGTTACTGCTCTTTTCAGAATATTGTACAGTTGCATAAATTAAGAGGAAATGAATTTAGATTTGAAGTAACCATTGCTAATTTATAATTCCAAAGAATATTACTATATACTAAGTATTTTTGTTTTCTAACTTGCAGTTATCAGGCTTGGTGGCTCTATCTGATACCAATCTGACAGTGACGGAAGGTAAACATTACCTGTAGACATCAACAATAGTGTAGTGTCAAGCCAGAATTTGATTTCTTCTCGCTTAAGAAGTTCGTTTCAAGTAAAAATAATAATGACCTTGTCGAACCTGATTGTACATAATGTGTCTTAATATGTATAATACCATAGCCCCCCCCCCCCAAAAAAAAAATATGTTGGAGACTGGAATTCAAAATGCATTTCCTAGGTGATTTTCAATGTATTGTGAACCTTCAAGCATGGTGTACATAGTATAATACCAGAGCTCTAATGTCCGAGCAGCAGATGCAAGTAAATTATAACTGTATATCGACCCCTTGAGTATTGTGGCTGCTATTGGAAATATGCTATGGGGAAGTCGAGGCGAATTGCAGCTCATCGGCCACCAGATATGATTATTACCATATATATAATTTTATTACTCACTTTTAAATCCATCTGTAACTATGTTTAGCTTTTATGAAGAAGAAGAAGAATTTAACAGATCCAATCTGATGTCACTGATTCAGATAATTTTTATATTGCATAGAATATGATACCATTTGCTTATATGTAGAGAATATATTTTCCATTATTTTTTTGTGCCACAGAATCCCACAATTGTAACAAAACACTCGGTTTCGGACGATGCTTAAATGGAGATTGCTATGACCTTTCCAGCAAATGTGATGACTTCGTCAACTGTTTGGATGGCACAGATGAAATGGGATGTAAGCTATATCATGTACAATACGTCATATAATGAAGCGGTGAAGTCGAGTAATACATCCATTTCAATATATTCGGGTTGACTAATAGCTTGTTTCCATGTACAACGATCTTTTGTACACAGAGGCTATATTTGTCTATATACATGTTTATTAAGCTTGAGAGATGAATAAATGTGGGCTTAACAGAAAAACAATATATATTTTCAACGTATTAGTGATTATATAAAATATTATGTTGAAAATAAAATAACATCAATGTGTATTCTGTAATTATTTTATGTTATTAGAATGAAGACCATGGGTAGCGGGGTAATATACGAAATATGGTATAGCCATGCCAGATGAACGTAAATAATACCTTTATATTGTTGCTTCACTTGGATGATTCAGGCCCGTTACGAGAAAAAGCAGCCAGGCGCCCACATACACTACATCAAATGCAAAAAATCAAACGACATTTCTCCAACAATGACTGGCTCTGGAAAACGTCATATGTCAAGTGAGTAGCAAAGGAAGGGGAAGTGTCGAGTAGTAATAATGCAGCCTTAGTAACACGTTAATACGAGCTAGTTATTTACCCCTTGTTTTTTCTCATCAAGCCCATATGTAGGTATATTCAGCAATGTCTTAGTATGCAAGTATATTGAGGAGTTAAAAAAAAAACAATTCCAGCTTCAGAGTTAGCGAACAAAACATAACTTCTTATTAAATAGCTACTTAATGATCATAATCACTTAACTGAACCTTGAAGAAGTACCACAGTAATACTGCGTAATACGTAATACTCACCACAATGAGTGTTTATTATAATATTGGTACATGTTGTCTGTTTTTCAGACCTAACGGTCAGATAGAGCTTTCACTAGTTGTACCAGAGTCAGATGATACTGTAGTTATAGGAGCTTTTATACTACATCCCGAGTCTGGACTCGCGATCGTTTCTGAAATAGCTCAGGTAGGTGCTCAACGCAAATCTACACATATTCAACCCTTAAATCGCTGTAATATTTGTGTCTAAACCATGGGGACTGAAGGGTTTTTTCAATTTGAAATCATCATAAATGTCTTAGTTATGGGTCTACGGCCATTATAAATAGTTTTACTCTTTCAATGTGGATATCGACTTTAAACGTAAGGACTAAAAATGCATTGTATATTGAAAGTCAACTAATTATTAAGTGCTCATGTCACTAATTATTATAAATAGCAAAGTAACTGTTATATCTGTTTATGGAGCAAGATTTGAAGAGAGATGCTGAATCGAGATGGTATAAGTATATAACCGTTTGAATCCCACGATTCATCAAAGCATCATTTTGCATCTCTAAATTAATAATGACGATTTTTTTAATGCGAACGTTTTAATAATAATATATCTTTTCTCGTCTACAAGGTATCTTCACCTACTACAAGTCGAGAATTGCGACAGAAATTCGCGGCTTGTAGTGGGTGGAGATGACAATGCTAAATTCAGACTTGAAAAAGGTAAGTCAAGGTCGCTGTTCAATAAGAATATCAATATTGTGAATATTTGTTATATAATATCTCATATAATTATAACTGATTATAATTGCAGCATGATTGTAGTCGTCGTTTCTACATGGTGGCTGAGGCTCCCAGTGTAATCAAGAGAGGAGAACAAATCGGCATCAGGCTGGCTCTCTTCAACAACTGGGATCAGAACATGGAGGTGAGAAACCCTGCTAGAAACTAATTCTCAATTTGAATCCGACATCAGTGGTGACAGATTTATAATTATGTAAGTCTTCATGACCCTGAAACACCTTGGCGATGAGCGTAATTAAACGCATCTATAATGCATGGATATCATAGTGTGCGTACTTCAGTCGTCAATCACGTTACTGCAACGCTACTCATGCGTTGGTTAAAACATACGTTTTGTATGGATTATAAAGTGCATCCTTTAAATATTGGACCTCAGAGGTTCTAAGAAAGTCCCTTGTTACATACAATAAAATCCCCTATTTTCATTCACTGAGTCATATCTCGAAAACGGAGCACCTGAGGCTCTTGTCAGGTACGGGTCCGGCCGTTTATAATTGACCGCCCGTTTATGAACGAATTGCGTTTATAAGCACTCTTAGCGCTCTTCCGGTGAGTGTTTATAAGCACCCGGGCGTTCATAAACGGTCGGCCAATATGGCTTGATAACTACATTTTATTACATATTATCAGGATTTTTCTCTTTATTATACCAGATTTAGAATGATGTATCAATTGACATAACCATGATAACACATCATTAGTTAGTAATGCACTTGGGAAGCGAAATCTGTGAAATACGACTGCCGGTGATTTCGGACCTCGACCATTTCGGACCTGGTGATTTCGGACGCCTATCGGTGATTTCGGACGGTGATATAGGACGGTGTGCGGTGAAATCGGACGGCGATTTCGGACGGTGTGCGATGAATTCGGACGCCTAACTTAGTAGTCTCTTATATCACTATTTTGGTACTTATATCGCTAATTAAGGATGGTGATTTCGGGCGGTGATTTCGGACGGTGATTTCGGACGGTGTGATGTATAAAAAACCTTAACAGAGTACTCTTTTATATGACTATCCCTGTTCTAATATCGATATTTTCGGACGGTGATTTCGGACGGTATTATGCATAAGGAAACCTAATACAGTTATAGGCATCTTTTTTCAAATACTTCTGCATATATTATTTTAGAAATACACAAATCAGTGATATACCGGTACAGTTATGATACATATGTACATATAAAAGAACGTTTGTCATCGTCACATAGGCATATCATTTTATATATACAAAATATTTTTTGATACATATATTTATATACAATATAATCGAATTTTTATTTTTTATGAGCATCACACACCTTTGAGGTCCCACTCCACAGACAACTGTCATAGTTTTGTGGTAAAACGGCAAGTTCACTCTCGTCACTGCGGTCAAGATAATGCAAGTACAATTTTCAAATGGATGAAAATTATAGATAATTTAAATTATAATTAATATCATTTTCACGACCCTAGCACGTTTTTAACGGAAAATAATAAAATGATAATTATTTAAACAATAAATATTCTATTTTAGGATGTTGACTGTGACCATCAGCAGAATAAGGGTTAATTACCTGCTGATAACGCGTGCCGCAATTTAAGCCCCTTTACAGTCTGCGTGCTGCAATAAGCCTATCATAACCTACGAATATGTTATAATTATACAACACAACACTCTACTTTGTAGTGGTAGTTGAGAACTGACCTTAATCGGATTTAAAGTAATTCTTAATGCATGTTAAATTTGAAAACAAATAATTGACGTGGAATACACGTCTGTCTTGTTGTCATGGTCTGGCATGTCTGGCATAGACAGACGGTGTCACACATAAATGTTGACCAAACATATTGTAAACAATGCGGACAGTTAGAAAAAAGTAGTATACTTGTTCAAACACTTTGAACTCCTATCTACAATTCTTATTAGCATGATTAGTGAGTCAGTCAATAACTTTAATATGCCCCTACGCTCAAATATATCATTGATTTCATAAAAATAACATCTCAAGTGCTGCTGACAAAGTATAATATATTGTATAGCAATTTATGTATGTAGCATCTATATTTGTATATATAAAATTATATTTCTATATATTTTATTTGTCATATTAGGCTTCCCTATAAATTATACCGTCCGAAATCACCGTCCGTAATGACCGATATTAGTACAGAAATTGTCAGATAAAAGAGTTTTAAACATCATACCGTTCAACATGCTAGGGTGTTTGAAACATCACACCGTCCAATATCACTGTCCGAAATCATCGTCCAAAATTACCATCCAAAAATATCGATATTAGTACCAAAATAGTGATATAAAAGACTACTAAGTTAGGCGTCCAAATTCACCGCACACCGTCCGAAATCACCGTCCGAATTCACCGCGGCGTCCGAATTCACCGCACACCATCCGAAATCACCGTCCGATTTCACCGCACACCGTCCGAAATCACCGTCCGAAATCACCAATTGGCGTCCGAAATCACCAGTCCGAAATAGTCGAGGTCCAAAATCACCGGACACCGTGAAATACGCCAGGGTGCTTATAAACACTCGTCGGAGGTGCTCTGAGAGTGCTTATAAACGCACGTTCGTTTTTAAACGCGCGGCCATTTATAAACGGCTGGATCCGTACCTGCTTATAGGACAGCATTTCAAGGTTTTTGCGTAGTAGTATTATAAAAAAGTCCAAACTCATAAACTATAACTTCATCTATTATATACTCTCTAGCTACTATGTTGTTGCTTATATTATACTTTCGCAGCCTGTTTTCACGCTGCCAACTACAGATATCCCTATTTTTTTCAACCACATGCTGATATATTTGTTTTGTTAATTGGAGAAAAATGAATCTGAGTGAAGCGTCTGACATGGTATGTTATCTTTGTAGACTATAGTGACTATGCATGGCGGGGATGATTATCGTTTTATTAGTGTACCGCAGTCGGGTCTCATGTCATCCTACAGACCTACCTTACTGGCAGGTGACGTACAGACAATGGTGGAGGTAAGGGTCATTAGGATCCGTGTTCACAAAGGGGCTGACCCAGATCTTAGGCACATGACCATTGACCAATAATATGGCTGAGATCTAGATCAACCGCTTTGAGAATACTTTACCAATATGCTAATAATAATTTAACATGTTCAAGAAAAACACCAAAGATGTAAATGTAAAAAGGTGACTTTCATAGTAAATCTAAGACATAGTATGCAAATTGAATTACGTAACGTTTCTCCTCTAATGTAAGAAAACTTGTTTGTGTTATTAAACAATGTAAGCATGTGGTGATCTCAAAAATATATGTAATAATTCTGACCACTCACTACTGACAGGAAAATAAGTAAATATGTATGTGATACATTTTACGTATTCTGCGTGATATCAATCTCAGCTGAGTACTATGAATATAACTGCCCAGCAAACACGAAATATTTGTATAACATTTATACAACGTCGGCCCAACGTCTTCGACGTTGGTCCAACATCGTATAAATATTATACAAATGTTTTTTGTTGACTGGGTAAGTACTCCCTTTCTATCGTGACAGTTACGTGCTGGTGAGTGGCGCTACATCTACATGCCTGTGGTGTCCCTGATAGCTCCCGGGGAGTTCACAGTCACTATCACAGCTCATAGCTTTATCAACACAGATGTGGAAAACGTACACTTTGAAGTCGCCGTATGTTTATCCTTTTTTCTTTAAATGTTTCTTTAAGTGTTTCATCCGTAGTTTCTTTTTTATTTTGTATATTTTTCAAATAGATCAAGAGAGATGTGAGATTCACCAGAGTAAGTTATTAATATTACAGAATTGATGTTTTAGATCTCGTCACTATGAGCTAAAATCGATTGGAATGAATTACAAATATGATATGGAAAATTGATGTCATTGTTGCGTATAGATGAACACAAAAAAATAACATTACCACAAAACAATACGAGATATGTTTATTGTACATTTTATCAACGTTACATTATGTGTTTATTATCGCAGTTTGATGGCGTGGAGAATGATAATTTTATCCCATACCTGCTGGACTTGGTGAACCAAGGCTCCAAGACTACACCAGTGTTTGATATCAGTATACCTGAACAGTTCTGGGTGCCTGATGAAAGATGGCTTAACTATCTACCTGGATCTAACTGGGCGGAAGTCGTCATCTGGGGTAAGACTTAAACACTCATAAGTTATATCACACTCAAGACGACTTAACTATTTACCTGAATCTAACTATGTGGGTCGAGGTCGTCATCTGAGGTAATACTCATACACTAATAAGTTATATCACACTCAAGACGACCTAACTATCTACCTGGATCTAACTGGGTGGAGGTTGTCATATGAGGTAAGACTCATACACTAATTTCACACACAAGATGACTTAGCTATCTACCTAGATCTGACTGGGTGGATGTCGTCATCTGAGGTAAGACTCATACACTCATAAATTATATCACACTCAAGACGACTTAACTATCTACCTGGATCGAACTGGGCAGAGGTCGTCATTTGGGGTAAGACTCATACACTAATAAGTTATATCACACTCAAGATGACTTAACTATCTACCTGGATCTAACTGGGCAGAGGTCGTCATTTGGGGTAAGACTCATACACTAATAAGTTATATCACACTCAAGATGACTTAACTATCTACCTGGATCTAACTGGGTGGAGGTCGTCATTTGGGGTAAGACTCATTCACTTATAAATTATATCACACTCAATATGACCTAACTATCTACCTGGATCTAACTGGGTGGAGGTCGTCATCTGGGGTAAGACTCATTCACTTATAAGTTATATCACACTCAAGATGACTTAACTACCCACCTTGATCTAACTGGGTGGAGGTCGTCATTTGGGGTAAGACTCATTCACTTATAAATTATATCACACTCAATATGACCTAACTATCTACCTGGATCTAACTGGGCAGAGGTCGTCATTTGGGGTAAGACTCATTCACTTATAAGTTATATCACACTCAAGATGGCTTAACTGTACAACTGGATTTAACTGTTTACATTGCAAATGTTATAATATTATGTGACTATTAGGTTGACTCGTCTATGTAATTACCCGTGGTGCTAAATACACATTGTATGGGTTATTCATCTGAATCTTCTAAGCTCTACAGTTGTTTTAACCCGTTTTATCAGCCGACCAACTTGCTGTTATTGAGCATGACGTGTGTGTTTAAACATGAAGATTTGCAAATGTTTGGGCTGAAACTAAACAAATATATATGAACAATTTCCACCCACTTGAAGTTGCTGGTCATAGTAGGGAGACACAAATACGAGTGGGTGAAAATTTTAATTCATGCTATAATTTAGCGCTTGAAGGGTTAACCCCTAGATCACTGCTGTCGACAAAAGTATACTTTCTTTGTTTGATCGGTAGGCCTTCTTGTATAAACAATTCCCACAAGTTTAATCAATATGCCTCAAATCTATGTTGTGACTTCAATTTAACAAATCCAAGTAATTTTCACTCACTTGAAGTTGTGAGTCACGGTAGCGACGCACAACTTCAAGTGACTGAAAAATCACGTCAAGTAACGTTTTGTATTTTGTCTCACATTATTATTTCTCATTGAATCCCCCCTTGCAGCTGACGTGGTGTCGCCGGGATTTTTTGAGGATCACCTGAACTGTGATAATACTGTGGGCGCACCTCATGATGCCGCGGAGGGATACATGTATGAGTTCGCTGTAAACCTGATCACCTTACGCTACCTTCACAAAACTAATACGCTGACCACCGAAGCGACTAACAACGCTGTGGAGTACATGAACTCAAGTAAGAATAATATCAATAATCTACATGCAAACTCACTACAAATAAATGCAAATTCAAAATATTACCAATCTTGAATATAAAAAATCAAATAATTACTTTGAAAACTGAAACTCATGGGGAACAAAATAGAAGCTTAACTGCAAATACCTCACGTAGACGGCTATGTGACCCTTAAAAAAGAATGCAACAAATGCAATTTGAATATTATGATGTTTACAGTTATAATGAGACAGTACGCCTACATGCAGTCTAACGGATCCGTCAAGCAGTTCAGAAGAACAGAGAAACCATGTGTCTGGTCAGTTTTTTTGAGGATATCACTAAGTGATCAAAGAGGCTTACTAATAAAATGTATTACCCGATGGTTTTAATTGCAAATGAACTGACACGTATGCAATCAAAATTGGAAGATCCGGTTGTTTTTTATGTACCATTTGAGGTGCTCTACGCTTAAGGGGGCCACCAATCAATCTCCAGGGGGGGGGGGGGGTGGAGTTTTAGTCACGGACAAATTATGTATTTCAACCTGACTCGGCAAATTTTATTACATGGTTATATATAACAGTTCTTCAAATAAATAATTTATTTCATGCAGAGTCTGCCCGAAATTATTTATTTCAAACACACTCCGCCCCCTCCCCATCCCCCCCCCCCCTTGGAGATTGAATGGTGGCCCCCTAACCGATTAAAACCGCTAGCAGTGATTTCTAGATTAAAACTGCTAGGAGTGATATCCAGATAACTAAGAGCAAAGTTAAAAACAAGAAATTCTGATAACCTAGCTATAACGTTTACATCAGGAAACACGGTGTGGCCCACGCTAGTCCAGCATGTAGGATTAGTGGTTGCTGCTATTTGAATTTTGTTCTTCTACTGAATAATTATTGTGTTGTCCTGCAGTAACTGCTCTCTTGAAAAGTAAGCAGTTATACTGCTGTTCCTTCTTGTAGCAGCTAAATTACTAATTACTATTAACACCTTTTTCTTACTAGGTTGACGTCATTCGTGTTACGATGGTTACACAGCGCCCTGGCCTCTGATTGGAGCAAAGATTTATACGTGGACCCTCCGATTCTTAACCAGATGGCGCTGTGGTTGACATACCAGCAGCACCCGGATGGCTACTTTGTGGAGACATCTGATCATATATATGACAGAGTGATGAGGGTAGGTATGGACAGCTAGGCTGCAAACACAAACTAGTATGATTGGGTAGTGCCTAGAAAGCGAGCGGAAATTATTACTAACTAAATTAGTCCCATCCAACTCCAGTTGATATTTAATGAAAGTTCTAGGTTAGCTATCTACAATGCTACATAGCTATAGCCTATTTAAATCAATAAGAATCACTGCCTGGGTCGTAGCTGGCGAGGTCGCTGGTCGCAGACAGCTGCCTATTGAAAAACTTCAGCAAGATTTGAACAGAAAACAAAATGTCAGCGCCCATCGGACAACTGCCAAAGGCATGCATGTTGAACCACGAAATATCAGTCCTAACACTGTAAAAAATAGTTTGATTTTGTTGTGGACCCTCGCGTTGCTGTAGCGTTGGGGTGGATGTGTTTAATGAACTTCTTAAAATACACGGAACCAGAAAGACATTATTTAAAAAAGGTCAAGTCTGCTCTTATTAGTAATTTGGTGTGGGATCCTGGATGTGACAACGCCTAATATTAAACACATTACAATACGCTGAATATGATCATTTGATAGTGTGCCATGATAAGATGTTCCCTTGGATATGAAAGGGTGTATCTGCCTCGTTGTAAAGTGCAGATGCACCCTTTCATATGCAAGGGGACGACGAGGTTCTAAATGAAATGAATCGGGCTTTATGTTCTATACTTACACTGTCTGTGACAATGTCCACAGCCAGAGAGCAGATCAGAAGACGGGGACAAGATGTGGCATATCGCCGTCACTGCGCATGTCGTCATCACGTTCGCCGGATGTACACGGCTTTCAGGGGTGAGTTTACTGCCACGTTTAGCACCCTATCAGCTAAAGTACGCATGCGTCACTCTGAAGAGTGGCCATACGACACTTTACATGCTAGGGTAAGATTTGGATGCATTTTCTGTTCTCAGTTACCAAATGTTAATATGAAATGGGTTTACATGGGCATAATACCCTTAACTCTGTATACATCGTCCCCTTGGATGTGAAAGGGTCTATCTACCACTTTGCCAAGTGCCAGATACACGATTTCATATCACAGGAAATGATATATGCTTCAATAATCTCTATCTGCCCCCCTATCTTTGATTCGTTTGGAAGCTCAAATTTCTGACGCAATTGCTAGATTTAAATCAGTTAATAATCACGCACGTTTAGAACCTAGCGCTCCTAAAAAGGCGGGGCCCCTGGTGCAGTGGTGCCTGCTTGGAAAGTCAGAGATTGCGGGTTCGAACCCCACTCTGGCCGCCAAGTTTCAAAGAAACAAAATTGTGGGGAGCCTCCGTGACCGAGAGGTAGCGTGCTCGGCCTCTGACCGCTAAAGCTCGAATTTTGAATCCTGTTTCTGGAGGGCAGTGTCATCTCATTCATTTCACCATCCTCAGGAGGTTATCCTAGCCCAGTTTAGCCTATATTTGCACAACTTATTTTAGCGCTCCTATAATTCACAATGTGTGCTTAGCTTAGATATGCACCTGTACCATGTGTACCAGTCACAATAATTGTTGCTGCTGTAAAAAAGACCAGAATGTCAATGACATAGTTATGACTATTAATTGACTGTGTACTTTTTTAAGGAAGCCAAGATGAAGATGGACGCTGCTAAGATGGTTGCAGCTGACTACTTGGCAGGGTTGATTCAGGATGTATCTGAGCTCGACCCTCATCAGATGGCAATGCTGGCTTACGCCCTGAAGGTGAGCCAGCACAGAGCAAAAGAGGACGCTTACCACAGACTCAAGTCCATGGCCAGGGTCAACAGTAAGTAACCAGTAGATCGTGGCACACTTTTGATGTAAATAGAGGGAATATATCATGTACAGAATATTTCTAAGGTGCTGTCACCTAGTAAAATCTACATATCTCAGATTTTTCGTTCTAGTATAACATATTTTTAACTCAGGGCATAAAAAAATAGACACTACTATGAGATTTGTAAGGAGACAATGAACGCGTTGTTTATTTCTAAACAGTTTCCCGCAGATTTAATAATTATATTTTCTGTAGACGACCCCAGTGACTTTGCGTGGTCGTAGTCTTGGATGTCTATAGCTATCACGTCAGCGTGGCCGAGGTTGCCATGATTGAGTCGGGCAACATGACCACACCGGGCACGTTGAAATCTTGGCAATGCCTCTAAATATTGTGATATAATATGATATGTTTTGTGTGCATCCAGCTGACGGTCAATACTGGTCAGAAGTGGAGATGGATCCCAATGCAGAAGAGATAGTACAGACTCTGAGATACATGCAAGCCAGGGAGCAGTATACACATCTAGCTGGGGCCATGACAGCTTCGTCATATGCCCTAATGCTTTATCTTCAACATAATGAGCTAGAAGCGGCCGTGCCCATCATGAAGTGGATCTCTGTGGCTAGATATGGCCCTATGGCCTTCTCTGGTGTCCAGGTTTGTTGAAATGTGTTTCTTTCATACTGATATTCCTCCCCATATAAAGTATTTGGTACTTTACTTCAGTTCAGTTGTAAGATCATTCGCAGACCCGCTATGAAATGTACATCAGACAGAAAAAAAACTAATTAATATAAAATTGATGATAATCGATGTAACAATAATGTCTTCTGAAAAATGTAACAATGGTTTATTGATTTGCTTGAAAATTATAAACAGATTTATTTTTTGGCTTAAACTGGGTGAACTTGAATGGATACTCTCAAACAAACATATACAACAGAGAGAAGTGGCATGATCCAAGTAAATTGTCAGGCAATGCAGATAAGAATATAATTTGGTGTGCGAAACTTACCAGATAACATAATACATCTATCCAAATTTTAAATTATCGGTATCACAGAAACAGTTATTGATATAACGTTTAAACTCGACATAGCTAGCTAGTAGTCAATGGTGGCAAATAAAAGCCAACAACGATACGATATATCGTAGGCTTCGAATTGGTCGAGATGGCCAGCTCGACCAATCCGAAGCCTACGATAATATCTTAACTTGTACGAGAATAAGGACCCGGTACTGGCTCTGGTTGAGCTAAATACATTTCCTAAGAAGTCACCAGGTGGCTATGCTGTTATAAGCCACGAGGGGTAAATTGCAGATTAAAACATACAAATAGTTTAGAAATGTTTCAAATACCTTGAGTCGTTTTAAAGACAAAATTTATATATACACAATAAAATTATTCGATATTGGGGTGGCATCTCGGGAGCTATGAATATTATCAACATCGCACATCAATTTTTATGGAAAATACTTACATGTCAAACTAACCCAGCAAACACAAAACATTTGTATAACATTTGTACAACGTCGGCATAACGTCTTCGACGTTGGTCCAACATTGTACAAATGATATACAAATGTTTTGCGTGTACTGGGAATATAACTTTGTAATGTTTTTGTTTCATGGCTAATACATCCATACTGAAAAACGATTTTATGTTTTCAGGATACTATTTTGGGTCTGGAGGCACTGACAGATTTCGCACTGAGAGAAACCAACAGAGATTTTTACCAAATGCAGGTTAAGCTGACCGCCCCGGGACATAAACACTTCCAAGAAACAATTATGATCAACAAGAGTAACTTCGCGCAGATGCACAGTTTTGAAGTTAGTCAAAAAGTATTGTTTATCTGTGTCCTTTTTATTTCAGATGATATTTCAAAGCTATATATATCTTGGTTCTGTAAGCTATGCAAGAGCTAAAACACACTGAAATAGTTTTTTTTACAATGAAATTTCCTTGAAATATATATTTTTAATGCATGATGCGGGCGGCAATTTGTACTGTTTACTGTATATTAATTCTTGCCAAATGTGATTTAATTTGTGTAGTGTTGTTTCAAATATTAATCTGTGTAATAAATATGTACATATGTAGCATATCATTTTTAAGTAACACTATTTGTGAATGATTTCAGCTTCAGAATGCTTGGGGAGAAATCAGGATGTATGCCGAAGGCACGGGGTATGCCTTCATTGGTGTAAGTACGATAACAACCTATCTGAAATATTACAATAATATTGTTTTGTATTCCGAAATGTCGGTGCAATTCGTTAATGAAAGCACTCAATCCAGCTACATGAAATAATACATTTTTAAAGTGAAATGCTATAATCTAATTCGCAAAATTGACCAAGTATGACATTTTACCACCGGCCAATAAAAAATAGTTCAGGCTGTCACATGATGAGATCACCAGATCAACGCCGCCATATAGTTTTAAATTAGGGGGTAGAATACCATACTTGAACCGTAAACCACTATCTATCAAGTTTTAAAAGTGAAATGTAAATAAAACTTTGATTCTACATTTTAATTGTTTTAAAAATCTACGGTGAATACATTGAGTATAGCATTGCCGTGGTGTAGTCATAAATACCAAATGTGAAAATAATATAGTCCTCTTCGATATGAAAGTGTGTACCCGCTACTTTGCAAAGTGGCAGATACACCCTTTCATATCCAAGGGGACGATATATTGAACTTCCCTCACCTGTTACTGTAGCGATCGAAGATGGAGGAACACTAATTTTGCATTTTTTAATTTGAACCATATATGTACATTATTATTCTTACAGATGACGGAAGTATATAACACTGATAAACACTGGCTGGTGGATTCTCCAGATTTTGACGCATATTATTTTGAAATAGATCAAATGTTATTCCTTGGGCGTAATGCCAGTATTATGGATATGCGAGCGTGTATAAGGTGGGTCAAATTTTTTTTTAGCACAATAAATGACAGGTTTTAAACGTGTTAAAGACAAAACGTGACATCAAGCAGCAATATTTCAAAATCGCAGGCCTTCCTTTTGTCAAAACTGAATAATTTTCACCCACTTAAAGTTGTAAATCGCGCCAGCGTAACACAACTTCAAGTGGGTGAAAATTCAAATTGAATAATTTGGCCGTTAAAGGAGCGCTGAAAAAATAACACCCAAACCTGATCCTTACAAACTATGTTATTGTGGCGGTCAATCAGTGCCCAGCTTGACTCACCCAGCATGATTATCCAGTGCTGTATCATCGTTGGCCGACATATACAGCGTTGGCCCAACATTAAATCAAAAGTGGATCCACGTCTGTATATATGATTGATTTTGTAGAGACATCTGAAGTATGCAGCGATTCAATAACCATTTGCCTGATATTTGCCTACTATGGAATGTAGGTCTATTTTAAATAATACATAGTTATCTAAATAATTTCATCCACGATCAATCTGTTGGCCTGGTCATGCTGTTTACAATGTCAAGAACACTGTTTTCTGTATGCTTATTGGCTACATTAAGTGAAAACGGAAATACTATTATGAACCGCAGAGGGGGGGAGGGCTGATTTATGACGTCATTCTCCACACATAGATGTCGCTCAGGTAAACCCCCGCTCTCTGAGGTAAGAATGGCATGACGTTGGGTATGTCATGGCTGTGCAATCATGATACGTTAGAGAGCCACCTGGTGAATAATAAATACATCCTACATTGCTTTGAATTAAATCCCCACTCACATACCAAAAAGCTGTGCTGTGAATTATTAATTAGGGCGTCCTTGCTTGATTAATGAGTTTTTATATTATTTGATGATAGATTTACATCTCATTATAATAATGCCTCGACGTGACGATTTAGCTGGCAATCTTTATAACGGTGGAATTTAACATTTGAATAGGGTTACTCTCATGAAATTATTGATTTCAGCTTTCGACAAGCTGTTTAATTCTATCTCGGACTTGTACACTTTGTCCGGACTTTACTTGAACAAATGTTATTAAACTGCCAGCAATTGATCCCATAATTACAGAGCACAAACACTAAACACGAAATGTTGATTCTACGTTGACTCAATGTTGAGCCACCGTCTGCGACGCTGGCCCAACATTGAGCCAACGTAGAATCAACACCTCGTGTTAGATGTGACTCCCAACAAACACAAAACATTTGTTTAACAATTATACAATGTTGAAAAAACACAAAGCATCGAAGTGCAGTAGTTACAATTTCTTTGATAATAATTATTTTTAAATGTATACATGTACTACATTTTTAATCCACATAATGTCCTCTTTAACCACCCACCCCCCAATATAGGGGACTGTATCAGCACCTCGTAAACCCGTTATCTCATTGTGTCTTTTTCGAATTGTTTACAGTTGGATGCGTACTGACATAGCACCTATCAGTGGAATGATGACATTACAGATGGAGCTTCCGACCGGTCATATAGTAGGTCGTGATGCCATAGAAGATATGTATGCATCAGGAGTGCCTGGCCTAAAAAGAGTCCGCTTCAGAGACCAAACACTCATACTCTTCTTCGAATATGTGAGTTTGTTTAATTTATATCAAACAAATAGTCGTCGTTTTATTTTCTCGTTCCATGCCAGATGAGTTTTTTGTAAAATATATTTAGCATAATCGCTTGGCTGGATAGGATAGGTGTTTTTAATCTATTGATCATAATAATAATGCGATTATTATACTCTTTTAACCCTTCAACCGCCAAATTATTCAATCGGAATTTTCACCCAAGTGAAGTTGTGCCTCGCTGACGCGATCCACAACTTTAAGTGAGTGAAAATTATTTAGATTTGACAAAATGGAGGCCGACGCCTTTCAAATCTTGCTGGTTGATCTCACATTTTATCTTTAACATATTTAAAATGTGGTACTTATTGTGCTAATAAAAAATGAAAACCCGAATATATGCGGCACCGGCGGTTAAAGGGTTAATAATAATAATAATGTGATCATTATACTCTTTTACTCAGAGTTCTTTTTTCTGTGGTTAAAATCCGTATTATTTCTGTCCATTGTAAATTACTTTACAATATGGCATATATTGCCGCCCAAATAGTTCCATGAAATTAAGCAACTATCGGATGTAGTTCTGTTGTTGAGTGTCTCTTATCAAACAATATGCATGTTATTATCATGTATCTTATATGTTTTTACAGCTAGAAGCAAAGAGAACGTGTTTTGACTTTCGAGCACACAGATGGTACCCAGTGGCTAACGTCTCTATCGCACACGTCGTCAACAGTTTCGAGTATGCTGAAATAGGTAGGGTATAAAATAAAGTGTGCATACATTTTTTTTAATTCAACTCAATAATTATGCAAATTATCAAATATTCCTTCAATATCTCTTTACTATAATAATGTTATGCCTTCATCACACCAAGCTAGTGCCTGCAATTGCACGCAGTGACAACGTATTCACATCAAAATGTATGTAATGCGAACACAACTGATATGTCGTAATGTGGAATTCTGTGAAACGCAGTGACGTCACTCGGTGAAAGCAAGGTTATATAAGACCCCCTCCCCCATACTTCATTGTATTAGCCAGCTCGGTGAAAACAAAGGAGGTCAAGGTCATTGAGTTTCACAGAATTGCTGTACCTCGACCCAGTGCTATGACGTGTGCGAGCAAAGCTCGGGAGGGACCTGATGAGAAATGGCATGTCTTGATCTGCCCAGAATGGATCAGAGTTGAGCAGTAGTGAGCAATGACAAAGAACGTATGGACTGGACAACCAGTCACGGACGATGTAATAATATAAGAGCGAAGTGGAGCCCGTTATGAACGATATTAAACGGTGGACGGTGTGGAAAACTCACCGTAGACGGGGCACAGATGAGATGGACTGGTCATGAACGAACTATAGACATCATTTACCATTTTACAGGTTCAACTCCGACCACACTCCGTTTTATGATATCCTAGGATGAAGTGAGATTTTGTTAAATAATTTGTTTCAGCTAGTTTGGTGTGGTGGGGGTAATAGAGAAAACAATATAAACTGTTTTATTATACTTCTTGAGTTTGTTATTTTGTTCCAGGTATTCAGAACAACACACAGTACGAGGCTGCAACGTTATTTTTTCTACATATTTGCCAAGTTTGCGGATCCTTCCAATGTCCATATTGTCTGGACTACAACGCTGCTCCATATATTGTGGTGTCATGGGTGACGCACTTCGCCATAGTAGCAATAGGAATGATTTTATTGAACATAAAGGAATGGAGTTGATGTATTTCCCTTCAAGTTTCCACTTCTGATATTTAGGACTGTGTCTCATTTGATATTGAAGACGAGTAATGTAAACTCTTAAGTCAACATAAGCTATTTTACTGGACTTACTCTCAGATTATGGTGCTATTCAAACAGTATGTTGTACTGGGAAGTGGAAATGTACACAGTTTGTTAGATAATACTCAGCCGAGTGTACACTCAGACGAAGGTGAAATATAAAGCTAAGCCTGACTGTAAGATCAGACGAAGCATTGCGTAATATTTAGCTGAGCTTGGTGCAATCCGGCAAACACAAAACATTTGTATAACATTTGTACAACGTCGGCCCAACGTCTTCGACGCTGTGTTTTCTCGGAAGATTCTGATGTTTGATTATGCTTAGTCTGATTTAAGATCAGACTAATCCTGACGTGATATAAGACTAAGAATAATGTAATATCAGGCTAAGCTTGATGTACGATAAAACTAAGACTGTTGTAAGAGAGGCCACATGATGGTGTAAGAACAGGTTATGTCTGGTGTAAAATCTCAGCAAGCACGAGGTGTTGACCCAATGTTGTTTTAATGTTGGGTCGACGTCGAAGACGACGGGCCAACATTAAAACAACATTGGGTCAAAACCTCGTGTTTGCTGGAATCGGCCGTCACGAGATTTTTTGATCAGTGAAGCGAAATGATTCACCTGCTTGTGTCGTTTTATAAACATATTTTTCACATTTGGATGGCATCATGCACAAGTGGGCTAACCCACAATTTGACGATTTTGAGAAAAAAACCGCGCTGCAACATGGAGTACATGATAAAACGAATAAATACAAATTAACACAAAATGGTAACAAAATCGGTGAACAAATGGTCTAACCCTGAATGTGAAACTCGTATATTGATCAAGTTGTTGCTATCAATGACATATATTTTCATTGTTTTTTTAATGTGGGTTAGCCCACTTGTGCATGATGCCATCCATTTTATGCAGATTTTGTTATCGCCCACATCTATTTAAGAACTATATATTCTGCAGACATGCGACATGAGAGTGATATATCGCTATGTATATAATGGTACATATTATTGCCCAAAGCATTTACAAATGCTGTATATTTTGTTCATATTATATTGTTTATATTGTAATAGTTCTATGCTCTTGATTAAATGAGCATTGGTGTAATAAAATATGGATTGATTATAAACACAAGATAGTATGGTACCGTGGTAATTTCTTATCAGATTATTGTTTACGTTATTTTATATTCTGCATAATATATACGGTATGCTAAGCATACAATACAGCTAGAATTGTTTTAATTATTTGGTTTACGTTCATGCATATAAAATATACATTCCACAAACCATTCGTTTTAATGTATTATGTGTTCGTAATAAGATATGTTAAGGACCGACTGACATGACTACAGTGTCAACATAATCACGTCTCATTCGCCAGGTGTCTCTGTGGCGCTTAGATTTAGCTGTCTTTACCCTCTATTCAATCACCCACCTAACACGATACATTGAACCATTGTTGGGTCAATGTTGGTCCGACGTCGTAAGCGACGGGTCAACATTGATCCAACATTGGTTCAAAGTCTCGAGTTTGCTGAGTAGAGTAGCTGAATGCTATTGTCGTCCCATCATGCATAAAGCCCCATTGCCTATATCTGTAATTGAAGGAAATGAAAATGAAATGAAGCGGGCTTTAGGCCACCTTTGTGCACATATAGGCTAAACTGGGCCAGGAGAACCTCCTGAGGATGGTGAGATGATTGAGATGACACTGTCCTCCAGACACAAGATTCAAAATTCGAGCCATGGCGGTCTGAGGCCGAGCACGCTACCTCTCGGTCACGGAGGCTCCCCACAATACTGACTGTCACACGTGGGGAAGAAACATTTTTGTTTCTTTCAAACCGCCGAGACCGGGAACCGAACCCCGAACTCTGGCGTGAAAGGCAGCGGTGCTAACCACTACCCTATGGCCCCCGCACTGTAATTGAAGGAGTCCGAACAAAACCAAAGCTAAGTCAATTTTTCGGCTATTTGAGTTTGGGGTACCACAGCACAAAAAAACAGTGTGCCATGTGTCTACCACAACACATCATGAAAATAACCAACTTTGAAGAAATAAGCGTACATTTTGTTCAGGACAAAATCAAGGCTAAGTCAACCATTTTGTCCTATGGTACTCCAAACTCAAACTCGAAAAACAAAATAAAAATCAATTAGCCTTGAATTTGTTCTGACCCCTTCTCACTCATATCCGGATATTTCTTCCGTCATGTTAGTAGACAATCAAAAACTCATAAAAAAATAGTTGTAGGGCACAGATGATTTTTAAACGAATCTGATCAATTACATTTTGGTATGGTCCAATTCAACTAAACATTAAAATTGGCTGAACCTGAAACCAATGTTGGAGACTACATTTAATATCAGTAATGTCGAGACCTTTGCCAAAATTTTGGAGGCTGGTAGCACATCTTTTCCACACCAGTTACGTAACTACTATTCATGGTCATAGGTGATGGAGCCTAAGGCACTCGTGGAACTACTAGTCTCCACCAGAAGCCCGCCCAGGAACCGTAGCACAAAGAATTACTGACCATGTTTGCTAGCACATTTCAAAAACAAAGTCTGGATATACTATTCATAGCTACTTGGGCCAACATAATGTCATTCTCTATGCAGCTGCAGTGAATTGCATTCTATAATTCTTTTTTTCGCCAAATTTTGAATCCTTTGCCTGGATGCATGGGAGTGTCATCTGATATTGACAAGGCACAATGGTTAGAACGTGGCGTCTCTCAGATACTCTCCCCATTTGTTGCAGGTTTTCGATGTTATATCCTTGGCCAAAGGCACTTCATATGCTTCTCTGTGTTTACTTGTTGCTAAACACTATTATAAGCATCAATGACTCCCATTTCCTCAGTTGTCATTTCAAACCATATTTGATGCAGTATGGCATATATATACAATATGGCATATATTGCCGCCCAAATAGTTCCATGAAATTAAGCAACTATCGGATGTAGTTCTGTTGTTGAGTGTCTCTTATCAAACAATATGCATGTTATTATCATGTATCTTATATGTTTTTACAGCTAGAAGCAAAGAGAACGTGTTTTGACTTTCGAGCACACAGATGGTACCCAGTGGCTAACGTCTCTATCGCACACGTCGTCAACAGTTTCGAGTATGCTGAAATAGGTAGGGTATAAAATAAAGTGTGCATACATTTTTTTTAATTCAACTCAATAATTATGCAAATTATCAAATATTCCTTCAATATCTCTTTACTATAATAATGTTATGCCTTCATCACACCAAGCTAGTGCCTGCAATTGCACGCAGTGACAACGTATTCACATCAAAATGTATGTAATGCGAACACAACTGATATGTCGTAATGTGGAATTCTGTGAAACGCAGTGACGTCACTCGGTGAAAGCAAGGTTATATAAGACCCCCTCCCCCATACTTCATTGTATTAGCCAGCTCGGTGAAAACAAAGGAGGTCAAGGTCATTGAGTTTCACAGAATTGCTGTACCTCGACCCAGTGCTATGACGTGTGCGAGCAAAGCTCGGGAGGGACCTGATGAGAAATGGCATGTCTTGATCTGCCCAGAATTGATCAGAGTTGAGCAGTAGTGAGCAATGACAAAGAACGTATGGACTGGACAACCAGTCACGGACGATGTAATAATATAAGAGCGAAGTGGAGCCCGTTATGAACGATATTAAACGGTGGACGGTGTGGAAAACTCACCGTAGACGGGGCACAGATGAGATGGACTGGTCATGAACGAACTATAGACATCATTTACCATTTTACAGGTTCAACTCCGACCACACTCCGTTTTATGATATCCTAGGATGAAGTGAGATTTTGTTAAATAATTTGTTTCAGCTAGTTTGGTGTGGTGGGGGTAATAGAGAAAACAATATAAACTGTTTTATTATACTTCTTGAGTTTGTTATTTTGTTCCAGGTATTCAGAACAACACACAGTACGAGGCTGCAACGTTATTTTTTCTACATATTTGCCAAGTTTGCGGATCCTTCCAATGTCCATATTGTCTGGACTACAACGCTGCTCCATATATTGTGGTGTCATGGGTGACGCACTTCGCCATAGTAGCAATAGGAATGATTTTATTGAACATAAAGGAATGGAGTTGATGTATTTCCCTTCAAGTTTCCACTTCTGATATTTAGGACTGTGTCTCATTTGATATTGAAGACGAGTAATGTAAACTCTTAAGTCAACATAAGCTATTTTACTGGACTTACTCTCAGATTATGGTGCTATTCAAACAGTATGTTGTACTGGGAAGTGGAAATGTACACAGTTTGTTAGATAATACTCAGCCGAGTGTACACTCAGACGAAGGTGAAATATAAAGCTAAGCCTGACTGTAAGATCAGACGAAGCATTGCGTAATATTTAGCTGAGCTTGGTGCAATCCGGCAAACACAAAACATTTGTATAACATTTGTACAACGTCGGCCCAACGTCTTCGACGCTGTGTTTTCTCGGAAGATTCTGATGTTTGATTATGCTTAGTCTGATTTAAGATCAGACTAATCCTGACGTGATATAAGACTAAGAATAATGTAATATCAGGCTAAGCTTGATGTACGATAAAACTAAGACTGTTGTAAGAGAGGCCACATGATGGTGTAAGAACAGGTTATGTCTGGTGTAAAATCTCAGCAAGCACGAGGTGTTGACCCAATGTTGTTTTAATGTTGGGTCGACGTCGAAGACGACGGGCCAACATTAAAACAACATTGGGTCAAAACCTCGTGGTTGCTGGAATCGGCAGTCACGAGATTTTTTGATCAGTGAAGCGAAATGATTCACCTGCTTGTGTCGCTCTATAAACATATTTTTCACATTTGGATGGCATCATGCACAAGTGGGCTAACCCACAATTTGACGATTTTGAGAAAAAACCGCGCTGCAACATGGAGTACATGATAAAACGAATAAATACAAATTAACACAAAATGGTAACAAATCAGTGAACAAATGGTCTAACCCTGAATGTGAAACTCGTATATTGATCAAGTTGTTGCTATCAATGACATATATTTTCATTGTTTTTTTTAATGTGGGTTAGCCCACTTGTGCATGATGCCATCCATTTTATGCAGATTTTGTTATCGCCCACATCCATTTAAGAACTATATATTCTGCAGACATGCGACATGAGAGTGATATTTCGCTATGTATATAATGGTACATATTATTGCCCAAAGCATTTACAAATGCTGTATATTTTGTTCATATTATATTGTTTATATTGTAATAGTTCTATGCTCTTGATTAAATGAGCATTGGTGTAATAAAATATGGATTGATTATAAACACAAGATAGTATGGTACCGTGGTAATTTCTTATCAGATTATTGTTTACGTTATTTTATATTCTGCATAATATATACGGTATGCTAAGCATACAATACAGCTAGAATTGTTTTAATTATTTCGTTTACGTTCATGCATATAAAATATACATTCCACAAACCATTCGTTTTAATGTATTATGTGCTCGTAATAAGTATGTTAAAGGTGTAGTCAACTGTCAAAATTCGCGGGACAAGGGTCCCCCAGAAGGCAATAGTGCCCGTGGGTAAGCCAAGGCCCTATTCCATATTAATACTAAATATGCGTTTCATACCCAAAGCCTCATTAAGAGCAAGTTCTCAAATCACAGCAAGTTCATATATAATTGAGCGACATCTATGAGGTAATAATTCAAAGCCCTTGTCTTTTGCCCCCACTTGGTCGCCTACTTGCAAACAAACTGACTGTATTACTGCGGGGATTTGGAAACTGCTTGACCCCCAAGTTTGTATTGTCACCCAGTAAACACAAAACATTTGTATGACTTTATGCAATGTTGGACCAACGTCGAAAACGTTGGACCGACATTGCATAAATGTCATACAAATGTCTTGCGTTTGCTGGGCAGGAGGACTTTCTCTCAAACATTGTACATTTATCTAATGTTGGTTCAATGTTGGGCCAGCGTCGCAGCCGTTGGCCTAACATTAAAACAGCATTGGATCAATGTCACGTTTGAGTAGTATCTTGTAATCAGTTCAGTGGCTATATTAATGCGGTCAATCTGTACTCAATAGGCTACTGTTGGCCTACACTTGACCGTCCCAGGCATGCGCGTTTTGAAGCTGAATGATTCTTTAAGGACCGACTGACATGACTACAGTGTCAACATAATCACGTCTCATTCGCCAGGTGTCTCTGTGGCGCTTAGATTTAGCTGTCTTTACCCTCTATTCAATCACCCACCTGACACGAGACATTGAACCATTGTTGGGTCAATGTTGGACCGACGTCGTAAGCGACGGGTCAACATTGAACCAACATTGGTTCAAAGTCTCGAGTTTGCTGGGTAGAGTAGCTGAATGCTTTTGTCGTCCCATCATGCATAAAGCCCCATTGCCTATATCTGTAATTGAAGGAAATGAAAATGAAATGAATCGGGCTTTAGGCCACCTTTGTGCACATATAAGCAAAACTGGGCCAGGAGAACCTCCTGAGGATGGTGAGATGATTGAGATGACACTGTCCTCCAGACACAGGATTCGAAATTCGAGCCCTGGCGGTCTGAGGCCGAGCACGCCACCTCTCGGTCACGGAGGCTCCCCACAATACCGACTGTCACACGTGAATGGGGAAGAAACATTTTTGTTTTTTTCAAACCGCCGAGACCGGGAACCGAACCCCGAACTCTGGCGTGAAAGGCAGCGGTGCTAACCACTACCCTATGGCCCCCGCCCTGTAATTGAAGGAGTCCGAACAAAACCAAAGCTAAGTCAATTTTTCGGCTATTTGAGTTTGGGGTACCACAGCACAAAAAACAGTGTGCCATGTGTCTACCACAACACATCATGAAAATAACCAACTTTGAAGACATAAGCGGTCATTTTGTTCAGGACAAAATCAAGGCTAAGTCAACCATTTTTGTCCTATGGTACCCCAAACTCAAGCTCGAAAAACAAAATAAAAATCAATTAGCCTTGAATTTGTTCTGACCCCTTCTCACTCATATCCGAATATTTCTTCCGTCATGTTAGTAGACAATCAAAAACTCGTTGACTCAAAAAATAGTTGTAGGGCACAGATTATTTTTAAACGAATCTGATCAATTACATTTTGGTATGGTCCAATTCAACTAAACATTAAAATTGGCTGAACCTGAAACCAATGTTGGAGACTACATTTAATATCAGTAATGTCGAGACCTTTGCCAAAATTTTGGAGGCTGGTAGCACATTTTTTCCACACCAGTCACGTAGCTAATATTCATGGTCATAGGTGATGGAGCCTAAGGCACTCGTGGAACTACTAGTCTCCACCAGAAGCCCGCCCAGGAACCGTAACACAAAGAATTACTGACCATGTTTGCTAGCACATTGCAAAAACAAAGTCTGGATATACTATTCATAGCTACTTGGGCCAACATAATGTCATTCTCTATGCAGCTGCAGTGAATTGCATTCTATAATTCTTTTTTTCGCCAGATTTTGAATCCTTTGCCTGGATGCATGGGAGTGTCATCTGATATTGACAAGGCACAATGGTTAGAACGTGGCGTCTCTCAGATACATTCCCCATTTGTTGCAGGTTTTCGATGTTATATCCTTGGCCATAGGCACTTCATATGCTTCTCTGTGTTTACTTGTTGCTAAACACTATTATAAGCATCAATGACTCCCATTTCCTCAGTTGTCATTTCAAACCATATTTGATGCAGTGCAGTACGTGTTGTCTCGGACAGGAGCGTACGTGATCTACAGGGCACGTGATCATACATGACCATCAATTTCATGACTAACGGCAGCAATGTTATTTACAGCCTAGATAAAAAATAGATGATCAAAATGTGACTATGCAGTAGTTACGGTAAAACTTGAATGTTGTAAGCATAGAGTGCATGCCGTACCAAGATTGGTTAGATCTATACAATCTATCCAAGGAAACACAACCACATCACCTGAAACATCACTTGGAACTGGTGACTGAGGATAGAAACTACCACAGCGAGGGATGGATTCCAGAGATACATATACGAACAGCGGGACAAATCATTTCACAGAAAGCACCACGCTGATTAGAGAGTCAACAGGAGAAATATAACTAAAACCAGAAACAAACATAGAGTCTATAGCTTTTTGTTGAACATCAACCGTTCATCAAATTTCATCAAAATTACACTATTATAAGTGTAATTGATATAAGAAACATTAAAAAAAAAACAGAAATGAGCTCCCCACCCCAAAGTTAGTATAATTAGATATGTTAGACATGCTTCCAACTCTTTTGGTTTAAAAGCTATGCTTCACGCATATTGTGTGTCGGCCAACTTGGAAAGATGTGAATTAGATGCTTACCACCCCTAGGAAACTTTGGGAACTTTCTAAAAAAAACATTATGGGGTATTTTGAGCCTCCCTTCCAATTTTGGTCTCTTTCCTCAATTTTGGATTTCTTCCCCAATTTTTGTACCCATACCCAGTGAATACGCAGCATTGAACCTGTATGTACAATATTGGGAGTATTGAACCACATTATAATTAACAGACTAATGTCACAAGGTACCCAGTAGACACGAGACGTAGTAACCCTCTGGTGGTTCAATGCTGGCCACCGTCTACGACGCTGTCCCAGCATTGAGCATCAACAGTTTCAATAGCGTGTGTTTATTGGGTGAATACGAAACCGTGCAGAGCTCACCACCAGTGTGAATCCTATCACAGTAAACACAAAACATTTGTATAACACTTGTACAATGTTTGTCCAACGTCGAAGACGTTGCGCCGACGTAGTACACATGTTATACAAATGTTTTGTGTTTGCTGGGATACTGTAAGATGTTGCTCACTATATAGCTCACCCAGACCCAACGTCCATTTTGTTATCCTTCTAAACATCTTATACATGCAGTTAGATGGTTCATCATTTGCGTTACAGTATGTTCACCCCAAACTGCCAACTTTTTAGGTGTACTGGAATGATAAAAAATCTTCCAACTTTGTGATAAACTAATTATCTTGACAGATCAGACCATACTGATAAATTCTACAAACCATGACACAAGTGATCCGCGCTGCTTTCAGTACAGAAACGAACGTGTACTATAGAATGATAAAAAATCTTCTAACTTTGTGATAAACTAATTATCTTGACAGATAGGACCAAATTGATAAATATTACAAACTATGACACAAGTGATCCGCGCTGCCTTGCTTTCAGTACAGAAACGAACTTTTAGCCAGATGAAAATAATAAAAATCCACAAAAATCAATCAATAACATTATTAGTCAGCCACCTGATATTATATCGTGGGCTATTGATATTGAAGTTTGGCGTCGATGGTGTCGGTTTGAGTGTCGGCGTCGAATATAACATTTCATTGTGGGTACGTTAAAGGTGATCTATCACCCCTTATATAGTATGAATAATTTTGTGACAATTAAATCAAAGTTGCCACAAGATGGGGCACAAGTGTTTCCTTATATGGGGTGATCGGCTATCATGTGACCCTCTAAGAGGGTCACATGATAGCCAATCACCCCATATATGGATATACTTTTTCATACCATATAAGGGGTGATAGATCACCTTTAAGGTGTTTTATGCATCCATGACTTATCCTATTTGACGTCGTTGAAATAACTTGACAAGTTTTCCGTGCATCCAGCTGATTTTTTTCTCCATCTCGATAACAACCAGTTCTCCAACAAGCTCTATAATGTTTAAAAATTTGACATTATGGCCCACTTATTTGATTGTATGTCCTTAATTTCACCATGTGGGGGACATAGCCCGAAATGTTTTTCTTGTATCTTGTTGACATGTTGTTCTCCTCTTTGTAATAATCAGTTCTCGGACATGTTTGATACCTCTGGAATAAAATCATATTACTTTTATCTTCTGGGCTCTATACGTTTTCTGTATCCTATTCAAGGATTTAAGCAAGCCCAAAGTATAGCATATTACATGTATATATTATAATATTCAAGTTAGCATGCAATAACTCTTTTGGCGACGAGCTATTTTGAGTGTCCATCGTATTTTATGTTTTTTTATATCAAATTTGATTCTTCATTTATTTTGTTATTACCGATATACATATTAATTGCATTATTCATAATAATGTGATAAATTTCCTGGTTACTTCGAACCAACACAATCTCACACTTTGTAATGGGACCTCCCAACGCAGACCAACCACACTATCCCATTTACGTCTGTCATGTTGAGGTCCCACTTGGCTTTAGTCCGTAATAACCGACTCTGTGTGCGATACAGAGTCTGCAATCATTGTCATTTGTAAAAGGTCGGCAATGTTGGTTACTAGTTTCTAGTTCCTAGTTCGATATTCGAATAAGTAACCTTTTACGAATGGCAATGATGGCCCCCCCCCCCCCCCAATGATTACAGACTCTGTATCGCACACAGAGTCAGTTATTACGGTTATGCGTTCTTTTTTACACCTTCATCTCCATCTATTTTGCAGAAAATAATCTATTTTTATTCACTCAGAAGGGCAATGGCCCTAGTGTAGTGGTTTAAACTGCCTGCTTGGGAAGTCAGAGATCGCAGGTTCGAACCCCACTCTGGCCTTCAAGTCTTAAAGAAACAAAAGGTTTCTTCCCGCTCACTCGTAAATATTCAATATTGTGGGGGAGCCTCTGTGACCGAGAGGTAGCGTGCTCTGTCTGAGACCGTCAGGGCTCGAATTTCAAATCTAGAGGGCAGTGTCATCTCAATCATCGCACCATTCTCCTGGTCCAGTTTAAGTTATGTGTGCGCATTTCATTTATTCACTCAGAAAGTGGGAGATTATCAAAAGACTCTCAGGAGTCGCTTTTAAGATAAGGATGATAGATGCGGAATGATGGAAACGCGGACAGTGCTAGGCAAATCGTAATGGTCTCATACATGATTATAATAGGTCCTTCAAATAAGAGGACAACAGTGATGAGAACTATAGCGTGTCTAGCGTGTTTTTTCAAAACAATTAGATTTGTGGACAAACATAGCAATTATGAATAGTGCATAGATAGGGCTACTTATTCAAAATGTATATTATAACATGATTAATAAAACCAGCTAGGATGTGAGTAGATTTAGTCAATGATGTGTGTATTTATATTATTTGAATATGTGGCACAGAAAAACAAATGCATTTTTTGCAAATACATGGGACACTTTCCAAGTGTGGAATATATCTTTATTTCTTGTATGATGTCTGTGTATGTTTCTACATTTTACTAAGTTCATGGTTTTTAAATAGACTGTCTGGTAACTTGTTGTTGATTAGTTAAAAACAAAATTTAGTTTGTTAAATATATCTTCAATTGTTAATTAATAAAAACGTTTGAAATATGTGCACAATATTTGCTCAGCGTAATTATTCTAATAGTTTTTTTTTTATTGTAGCCCCACAATAGAATACCATATATAGTGTAAGCGCGACAGGATTAGCAAGTTATATATCATTTTAAGTATGTCGGGTGGAAAATGGTGTTTTAATTTGTTCAATATGCCAATTGTTGACGATATTTTGAATGCAATCATATTTGTATGGGAGTTCCATGTCAAATGTTTATGTAATATAATGCCTAGAAAGTTAAATTCATCCACGCAATCAATATTAATATTATCAGTAAAAAGAGTAGGGTAAATCTTTTTTTGTGGCATGTGGAATACCATGCATTTGGAAATATGAATGCTACATGTAAGAGATAGTTTGTTCAATTTAGGCCATTTACTTATACTTTTTAACTCTTTGTTGATGTGAGAGGAAGTAGTGCCTGACATATCAAAGGATGTTAACAACGTGTTATCATATGCATACAAAATTATTTTGACCAGATTGCTGGCGAGAGGCAAATCGTTTATATATTATAATAAACAGAAGTAGACCTAGGATCGAACCTTGTTGTGCACCTGTGGATATATTTGCTGTTGTTGAAACAGTGTCGTTGAAATCGACAAATTGTCTACGATTATCCAAATAACTTTAAAGAAATTATAACTGGCTGGAGAGTATACCGTAGTGTTTTAATTTTGTGAGAAGTATTCGTGATTTAATGTATCAAACGATTTTGATAGATCTAGAAACAGAGCTAATGGTAGTTCGGCTTTGTCGATTGGTCAGCTCAAAAGCAATAATGACTGTAAAAAAGTAATTTGTTGGAAGAAAAATAAGCACTGAGCTGATTAAAAACATTTTTTTTGAAAATTTTAGAAATTGATGGTAGTAATGATATAGGCCTGTAATTAACGATACGAGTTGGATGTCCCTTTTTGTGCAGATGTATGCCATTGGCTAATTTTAATTTATTTGAAAATATACCTTGGTGTCAGGATTGGTTGATTACTATGGCTAGGGCATCTAATAATTCATATTTAATATTTTTTAGTAGTTTCATAGAAATTCCACCAAAACTTCGGCTGCTCTCAACTGAAAAATCATCAATAAACTGTCGGTTTATCTACTTTTGAAAAAGAGAATACTCCACTGGTTTTACTTAAAAAAAAAATTGTAACCGCAATTTGATTCGCTTCTAATCTCTGAAGCGAGTTTGGGTCTTATATTAATAAAAAAAAAGTGACAAAATCGATTAGTAATTGCTAGTTTATCATTCATCACTCGTCTTTCGATGTTGAAGTGATCTGGGGAGATTTTTTATTATTTTTAATGCTTCTACTATTGTAACCCACGTTTCGTTCATACTTATTCTATTTCAGCCGAAACATATTTAATAGTTTTTTTTATATAAATGCTAGTTTTCAAAAATGTATTGCATGTATTCAAATTGACATTTGTCATCGAATGGGCGTGTGTGTTGATAGGTGATGTTTTTAGGTTTTATATAGTTTGTCTCGACATTTGATTTTATATTGCCTGTAGTTATCCAACTTGATTTTTTATGATTGTGTTTGTTATATTTTACTTTCTTACTGGCTTAGTGTTTTTCTTTTGAGTTTAAACAGATAAAATATGGTAAATGGTCAGAAATATCGCTCAAAAAAATCCCAGAACTGTGGTCATAAAATCATCTAGTAAATTTACATAAAAAATATCCATCAGCGTAGCGCTTTTTTTCAGAAAGTCTACTTGGTGGAGTTATACGAGGATAGAACCCGTGATTTAAAATATTATAAAAAAAAACTCGCAGTAGCCATCTCTCTCGTGTAACTTGAGGAGGTTCATTTTCACATCGCAGGCTATTACAGCTTAGCAATTGATCATTAGTGGATAGTCAAGTATGGGTGTAATTTGTTCAGTAAATAGTTTGTAATTATCGATAAGATTTTTTGGTGGTCGGTATATATATATATTGCCAATAATAAATTTTTTCTCCGAATATTTTCCACTTATTTCAATAAATTTTCCCTCCCAGATATCAGAAAGTGTCTTCTATGGGTACATTTTTATAAGTGAATTGTTTATGTAGATAGATGCAAAGGGTGCTATGAGAAGTTATCCGTCTACCTTGAGAGATAAAATTATAATTATCCAAAAGGGAGATATTAGAACTATCGCTCAACCAGGTTTCTTGAAGGCAGATGGCGCTGAACTCGCAATTTTGTTCATCTAGATTTCGTAGCAGAATCCGCAACGGATCAAATTTTGCGCTTATCGATTGAATGTTTAAACTTTTAAAATATTAAAATGGTCTGCCTTATCTAATAGCACATTTGGCAAAGAAAACGTGACATATAGGGCTTACCGCCTCGGCAAAAATACCTGTTTCTTCCACGCCGAAAAAAAAATCTACACCCTTAGTTCCCAGCCGTGATAATGCGAGTCCGAGCTTGACGCAATTTGTCATTATAAGATAATATACAAATTATTGATGAAACAATAAGGCATAAATCGGTTGCGCAATCGATCGTTCGCGCACCGGATTTGAATGGCAATGATTACAGGTACTGTATCGCACACAGAGTCTGTCATTACAGACTATGATATGATAATGTAATATCGAGATCTCACCGTGAGAAATTGGACGTAAACTCCTATACAATCACACTGTTTGCATGAGAGCGACGGGGGTCCTGTTAGTTTTGCAAAACATGCCATTTGTCAGTCCATTGCCCAATTGTTTGTAGGAAGCCTATAGCTTAGCATTGTATGTGTTCAGCCGTTGGCCTGTGAATCAGCATGACGTCACGGTTAATGCAACCGTGATTAATGCAAACATGCTGATCATATATATATTTCTGCAGAATCATGGAAATATCGCGACAGAAGGAAGCCCAACGTCTGGACTATGCCCTACTGTTATTCAATGATTTCAAGAGTTATGTAGCAGTGCACAGTGTCACATAAACATTACTACACACTCCAAGCCTTTGACCTGATTGGAGCACTTTATATGCACAAACCCCGATGACAAACATCCGACGCGGCCGGGATTCGAACATTTTTCAATTCGTTAATTGAACATGCGAGATTGTATATGAGACTTGGCATTAAGTTAGCCCACGTTGGCTTCCGTCGGAAAAATGTTTGTAGGTAGGGATTTCAAAATTGAGCTGCGTTAGCCAAACGTTCCCTATTTTTTGGTGGATTCACATTATGCCGACATTTGTCGTTTTTTAGCCGATGTCAAGCTCCAACCATAAGCACATGCACATTTAATCAATTGTGATTGTTGGACGCCTTCAATGAGCGCTGGTGAACGTTGTTTGTCTATATGTTTGTGCTTTCGCAACATAAAAATCGACGACTTTCGGTGCGGTCGCGGCGTGTGGAGGTTTTGCACTCACGTGGTTTTAGGTACTGACCTCTTAGGGCGGCGTATAGAGCGTGTGCTACGGTAGGCAGCGTTTGTAAGCATATAATATGACATATATGTGCAGGCGCATATGTATGTCATATTATATCTTTATGCCTATGTAATATCATATAAACCATAACATAACATAGGTTGTCATAGCATAGCATAGCATAGCGAATAGTGGAATAGCATAGCATAAAAACACAGTTTCCCATAGCATAGCATAGCATAGCATAGCATAGCATAGCATAGCATAGCATAGCAGAGCATAGCATAGCATAGCATAGCATAGCAAAGAGCAGAATAGCATAGCATAAAAACACAGTTTCCCATAGCATAGCATAGCATAGCATAGCATAGCATAGCATAGCATAGCATAGCATAGCATAGCATAGCATAGCATAGCATAGCATATAGCATAGCATAGCATAGCATAGCGTAGCGTAGCGTAGCGTAGCGTAGTATAGCGTAGCGTAGCATAGCATCGTTTTTCATAGAATAGCAAAGCATAGCATAGCATAGCAGACTCAATGCATTGCATTGCATTGCATTGCATTGCATTGCATTGCATGGCGCTGAACTTAAAAGCAATAATGACTGTAAAAAAGTAATTTGTTGGAAGAAAAATAAGCACTGAGCTGATTAAAAACATTTTTTTTTGAAAATTTTAGAAATTGATGGTAGTAATGATATAGGCCTGCAATTAACGATACGAGTTGGATGTCCCTTTTTGTGCAGATGTATGCCATTGGCTAATTTTAATTTATTTGAAAATATACCTTGGTGTCAGGATTGGTTGATTACTATGGCTAGGGCATCTAATAATTCATATTTAATATTTTTTAGTAGTTTCATAGAAATTCCACCAAAACTTCGGCTGCTCTCAACTGAAAAATCATCAATAAACTGTCGGTTTATCTACTTTTGAAAAAGAGAATACTTCACTGGTTTTACTTAAAAAAAAAAAATTGTAACCGCAATTTGATTCGCTTCTAATCTCTGAAGCGAGTTTGGGTCTTATATTAATAAAAAAAAAGTGACAAAATCGATTAGTAATTGCTAGTTTATCATTCATCACTCGTCTTTCGATGTTGAAGTGATCTGGGGAGATTTTTTATTATTTTTAATGCTTCTACTATTGTAACCCACGTTTCGTTCATACTTATTCTATTTCTGCCGAAACATATTTAATAGTTTTTTTTATATAAATGCTAGTTTTCAAAAATGTATTGCATGTATTCAAATTGACATTTGTCATCGAATGGGCGTGTGTGTTGATAGGTGATGTTTTTAGGTTTTATATAGTTTGTCTCGACATTTGATTTTATATTGCCTGTAGTTATCCAACTTGATTTTTTTATGATTGTGTTTGTTATATTTTGCTTTCTTACTGGCTTAGTGTTTTTCTTTTGAGTTTAAACAGATAAAATATGGTAAATGGTCAGAAATATCGCTCAAAAAAATCCCAGAACTGTGGTCATAAAATCATCTAGTAAATTTACATAAAAAATACCCATCAGCGTAGCGCTTTTTTTCAGAAAGTCTACTTGGTGGAGTTATACGAGGATAGAACCCGTGATTTAAAATATTATAAAAAAAACTCGCAGTAGCTATCTCTCTCGTGTAACTTGAGGAGGTTCATTTTCACATCGCAGGCTATTACAGCTTAGCAATTGATCATTAGTGGATAGTCAAGTATGGGTGTAATTTGTTCAGTAAATAGTCTGTAATTGTCGATAAGATTTTTTGGTGGTCGGTATATATATATATTGCCAATAATTATTTTTTTCTCCAAATATTTTCCACTTATTTCAAAAAAAATTTCCTTCCCAGATATCAGAAAATGTCTTCTATGGGTACATTTTTATAAGTGAGTTGTTTATGTAGATAGATGCAAAGGGTGCTATGAGAAGTTATCCGTCTACCTTGAGAGATAAAATTATAATTATCCAAAAGGGAGATATTAGAACTATCGCTCAACCAGGGCCCGTATTCTCGTACAAGTTACGATATATCGTAGACTTCTGATTGGTCGAGATGGCCATCTCGACCAATCAGAAGCCTACGATATATCGTAACTTGTACGAGAATACGGGCCCAGGTTTCTTGAAGGCAGATGGCGCTGAACTCACAATTTTGTTCATCTAGATTTCGTAGCAGAATCCGCAACGGATCAAATTTTGCGCTTATCGATTGAAAATATTAAATATTAACTTTTAAAATATTAAAATGGTCTGATTATCTAATAGCACATTTGGCAAAGAAAACGTGACATATAGGGCTTACCGCCTCGGCAAAAATACCTGTTTCTTCCACGCCGAAAAAAAAAATCTACACCTTTAGTTCCCAGCGGTGATAATGCGAGTCCGAGCTTGACGCAATTTGTCATTATAAAATAATATACAAATTATTGATAAAACAATAACGCATTAATCGGTTGCGCAATCGATCGTTCGCGCACCGGATTTTTGGGGCGCAACTTTACGAATGGCAATGATCACAGGATCTGTATCACACACAGAGTCTGTCATTACAGACTATGATATGATAATGTAATATCGAGATCTTACCGTGAGAAATTGGACGTAAACTCCTATACAATCACACTGTTTGCATGAGAGCGACGGGGGTCCTGTTAGTTTTGCAAAACATGCCATTTTTCAGTCCATTGCCCAATTGTTTGTAGGAAGCCTATAGCTTAGCATTGTATGTGTTCAGCTGTTGGCCTGTGAATCAGCATGACGTCACGGTTAATGCAACCGTGATTAATGCAAACATGCTGATCATATATATATTTCTGCAGAATCATGGAAATATCGCGACAGGAGGAAGCCCAACGTCTGGACTATGCCCTACTGTTATTCAATGATTTCAAGAGTTATGTAACAGTACACAGTGTCACATAAACATTACTACACACTCCAAGCCTCTGACCTGATTGGAGCACTTTATATGCACAAACCCCGATGACAAACATCCGACGCGGCCGGGATTCGAACATTTTTCAATTCGTTAATTGAACCTGCGAGATTGTATATGAGACTTGGCATTAAGTTAGCCCACGTTGGCTTCCGTCGGAAAAATGTTTGTAGGTAGGGATTTCAAAATTGAGCTGCGTTAGCCAAACGTTCCCTATTTTTTGGTGGATTCACATTATGCCGACATTTGTCGTTTTTTAGCCGATGTCAAGCTCCAACCATAAGCACATGCACATTTAATCAATTGTGATTGTTGGACGCCTTCAATGAGCGCTGGTGAACGTTGTTTGTCTATATGTTTGTGCTTTCGCAACATAAAAATCGACGACTTTCGGTGCGGTCGCGGCGTGTGGAGGTTTTGCACTCACGTGGTTTTAGGTACTGACCTCTTAGGGCGGCGTATAGAGCGTGTGTTACGGTAGGCAGCGTTTGTAAGCATATAATATGACATATATGTGCAGGCGCATATGTATGTCATATTATATCTTTATGCCTATGTAATATCGTATATACCATAACATAACATAGTTGTCATAGCATAGCATAGCATAGCGAATAGTGGAATAGCATAGCATAAAAACACAGTTTCCCATAGCATAGCATAGCATAGCATAGCATAGCATAGCATAGCATAGCATAGCATAGCAGAGCATAGCATAGCATAGCATAGCATAGCATAGCATAGCAAAGAGCAGAATAGAATAGCATAAAAACACAGTTTCCCATAGCATAGCATAGCATAGCATAGCATAGCATAGCATAGCATAGCATAGCATAGCATAGCATAGCGTAGCGTAGCGTAGCGTAGCGTAGCGTAGCGTAGCGTAGCGTAGTATAGCGTAGCATAGCATCGTTTTTCATAGAATAGCAAAGCATAGCATAGCATAGCAGAGTCAATGCATTGCATTGCATTGCATTGCATTGCATTGCATTGCATTGCATTGCATTGCATTGCATTGCATTGAATTGCATTGCATTGCATTGCATTGCATTGCATTGCATTGCATTGCATTGCTCTGTATGACATGGCATGGCATGGCATGGCATGGCATGGCATGGCATGGCATGGCATGGCATGGCATGGAGTAACGTAACGTAACGTAACGTAACGTAACGTAACGTAACGTTACGTAACGTAACGTAACGTGACGTGACGTGATGTGACGTGACGTGACGTGACGTGACGTGACGTGACGTGACGTGACGTGACGTGACGTGACGTGACGTGACGTGACGTGACGTAGCGTAGCGTAGCGTAGCGTAGCAAAGCATAGCGAGCGTAGCATAGGATGACAAAGAGTATTAGCATAACATAACATTGTGCAGCATAATGGCATATCAAAATAACATGCCATGGCATCTTAGACCATAGCCTAGCATGGCATATGGCATGGCATGGCATGGCATGGCATGGCATGGCATGGCATTGCATTGCATTGCATTGCATTGCATGGCATGGCATGACAAGCTATAGGATATGAAATAATAACATGGCATGACATGGCACAGCATTATATACCAGGGAATAACAGACAACACTTAAATTAATAAAATATTACCAACCGTACAGCGCCATATCGAGAGTTCACCGTAGATTGATTTAACAGCACACACATTGGCCAATGATAATCCCGCCTGACTGAGTACCGCCGCCCCTTTCACAGAGATCGCACCGTGGTAGGCTACATTATGTGGCGGGGTGGCTGTAGTCACCCATACCACAGAATGGGTGATTAAAATCAGCACGGCGCCTACATAGCTGTAAGCATATCTAGGCGGCATTTACTGGATTACCGAGAAATTACCTGATTCAGGTCAGTAATAAAACAGAATACTAATCCATAATAAATATCTTATTTTACCGGGTGAATAGTATCATATTATTGAGTAAGAATCATTCATTCCAATTCTGATTAAAAATATTTTCATTAGCGTTGTTTCACATAATATTGAGGTTCTGCAATGTTTACTAACATTATCATGAGAATTATTATTGATAATTAGTGTTAGTATATTCATTTAACTACAGTCTACATAACAATATGTTTCATTTTCTATCTAATGTAAGCTAAATTAACTTCATATATTGCTGTATCCATGTCGCAATCTAAATGTTCATAGTCACCAGAGAAACAACTCGGTTTACTTCCCGCGATGTGCGATGAAGATAAGTTGGATTGAATGAATCAATGAATGGGGTTTTAGGCCACCGCTGTGCACACACAGGCTAAACTGGGCCTAGAGAACCTTCTGAGGATGATGAGATGAATGAGATGACATTTGAGTTACTCACTCGCAAATATCACCGCTCAGCAAATTTAAAAAGCAGTATTTGCTTGCTTGTACTTGTAAAATCATACATTGCTGCATGGCAAATTGTAAATTGCAAATACCAACTTTATTAGCGTGATTTTTTTATTCAGTCAGTTCATTTGCAACTCTAAATCTTACTTGTAAAGAAAAGAGACACTTCCCTTTGGTTATTGGTTATGCACAGTGTGTGGGAGTGATCATTTTCCTGATATCGCATAATACATAATTTAAATCTTCACATCCAATCGATGGCCATTGAAGAAAAGACAGATTGCGTTTTTTTCATTTGATGCACTTCTCTGAAAAACATGTAGCCTACATGTATCTATACATAGGCCTATACCTAAGTTGACTATTATTATTAATGTATATATGTGTATATTATATTATGTATATTTACTGGTAATAATGCAGCCATGGACAGTGTTGATAACAGTGGGAGAGCTCTCCATGTGCGTGAGACAGTCCCATTAACCCCCCTCCCCTCCATCAACAACAACAAACCAGGATACATGTACATACCGAGTGCAGCATAGTAGTGGGAGGTCAATAGGCGTTACGCACAAATAAATTTTCCACGAGAGAGGAAGAATAATTCTTAAATATAGGTTATTTAGACACATAAGACACTATTTGTGAGAGAAAAATGAAACGTAGGCTACATGTACATTATCAAATAAACACTGATAAATGGAAAGTAAAAATATATGGATATATAACATAGTCCTACATCACGTAGATAGCCGATCAACAGGAAACCTATTTGACTGACAACTTTGATAATGATCAGTTTTGTTTGAATGGGAATTAATTTAACGACCCAGGCCAACGGAATCTACTTCTAGTTGGGTGACATTGACATTGAAGTGCAAAAATAGATTTCTTAGGGGTTAAATAATAAAATGTACCTCATGGAGTCAAGGAATTCATTTCTGCAATTATTTTTTTCTGATTGACACACAAGAATACAATGTGGCCGCCGCTGGGAAATCGATTTCGGCAACGTTCTAGTTATATTGAAACTATAGGTCGTACGCCCAATATCGTGAAACACGTTTTTTGCTATTTAAAAAATATTTGGTGTCTGAATGTTATTTTTTTCAACTCCATTCAACTTGGCAAGTTATACGGCGCCTATTTTGCCCTTTTTTTCGGCAAAAAATACTTTCCATCGCCTGATCCTTTCTTTGTCATGTATAATGACAGCTGCAAGTTATTCATTATTAGAGCGGTGTCGATATTAAGTGTAATTCTGGAATATCGGTATACATTTATACCAAAGAAAGGGTTTTCCAAGTTAAATAATTTTCAAACAAAAATTATACCTGGAGATCACCGGATATGTTAGTGAGTTGAATAGAAGTAAAAAAACGTGGTTCGCGATATTGACCTTTTTTTTATTGTAGGCCTACATGTATATCAACAATTGGTGTGAATGTTTGAACATATTTCCATAGAAAATGCATCATTATTAGCAAAAAAGTTTAAAAATAATAATAACAGAGCCAATTACACTTTTACACTAGTTTGTCTGTTATTTACAACTAAATAAGGCACTTCTCCATAGAACATCACTTTACGCGCTGTCAGATATTGTACACGAATAGGCATATTTTTGACTTTTGACTTATGATTAAATCACCCAGTATTGCAAATAGATAAGAGGGGCCCGGGCCTCGCAGCGATACGAAGTCATGATTAGCATAACGTACCCGGTAAAACATAATTCCAATTATTTCTATGTCATACGAATATCTAGCTTGATATCTATTTGATACACCTCCTTTGACAGTATACGAGCTCAGTATATATATATATACTGATATGTCTTAACCATAACTTAACAGTGAATGTACACAGGTTTTCGTATACTAACATAATTAAATTGTTTATTGGTCGTTTAATTTCCAATGCCAGCTTTGACATATTGGTCAATGCTTCTCATTTTTAAAACCTATTTTATTTTACTATTTTTTGTGGTGTGGTGTTAACCATTGTTGTTCAATGTTGGGCCAGAGTCGCAGATGGTGGCCAAACGTTAAACCAGCATTGGTTCAAAGTCTTGTGTTTGCTGGGAACGTCTTTTTAACATCTGATTGTCTGAACAGCCACTTATTTTCCAGTATGTTACCAGGGTAGGGTATGTGGGACTAGGCCTCGAGTTAGCCAGCATCATGTTATTAACAGACATATTTTTATTTGATGTCATTCATCAGCTTGCAGTGTATGCATCACCTGATTTTATAAATAAGTGACTCTCAACAAAAGCTGCCACCATTTCTGTTAATTCCATCTTATAAAATCGATTTTGGGTTTAGATAATCCTAATTAATAATATAAACATGCAATGAAGCATTCAATAATCCCAATGCCATTGGTACAAATCATATATTGACTTTAATATATTTTAAATTGGCGTTGAATACACATTGACAATGATTGATTTATCATACATTTTCACTCATATTGGTTTACGTGAGACAATAATTTGTTTTGATTTCTAAGATAACCACGTGTAATCAAAACTGATTGTGCATCTTTGCTGCCACGCTCTAAAATATATATATATTTGTTTAATTACATGTATATTTTGAGTGATTTAATTAACGAAGCAGTGTCTGTCTGTGTTGTAACTACACTATATAATTACAGCCAACTTAGATAAACATATAGAACAATAATAACATCATCACCGCATAAACTGTAATTTGCGATAATTGTCGTGTTTTATTAGCGAAAACTGTGACAATACCTAACTCTTCATCAAAATATCAGAATACATCATGGTAATATCTCCATTTGCTTTGACATGACGTTACTGCTGATTTACAGCTAAACTGGAAATATCACTATATCTAATTAACGGGGTTTTAAATCTGTTTCCTGTGTCGTATGTTGTTATGTGTGTGATATACATTGTGCGACATATTGCCTACACGGTGTTTTTTCAATTTTATTTAGAATGATTTTCAACGTATTCGCTTACATCATGGTCTTATCAGGACAAGTGATTACAGCTCAAAAACACCTGCCAGACGCCTACAGACTAACGAGTTCATCGTGAGTATCCAGAAATTAACTAAAGTAACGTCCACGCATGACATCCCTTATCCTGCTGATCACGACTATTGTCGTTTTTAATCTGGTTTTTTTAGTCGATTAAATTACTGTTATCGGGAACGAAAAGTGTGTTTAAACATCAAGATTTGCAAATGTTTGTTCTCAAAGTAAACAACTATGAGTAATTTTCAACCACTTGAGGTTGTGGATCGCGGTAGCGAGGCACAAGTGGTTGAAAATTTAAATAAATTATAAGGGTTAAGTGAATTTTATAGTGAACATCAGCATTTTTGGAACGTAAAAGTAATAATTAATTAGTCACTTAAACTCGTTGGGGAAGAGAAATTGAATGACCAAGCGCTGGACAAACATGCTCGGATGATGTGCTAGTTAATAACGTAGTTTGTAGTGATATGCCTCCATGTAGGCCCTACATTATGTCCCCTTGGAGTTAGAGGGTGCTAAACTGCCACTTTTTAGAACCTTCCAGTCCCAAGGGGACGATTATTACTGTCAGTGATCTGAGTAAAGGTATCATCATATACATTTGTATGTGCAAAACAGTTTCTACACAACGATTTCCATCGATAAAGCTATGAAATGTATGATGCGAGACCTGGATAGCCTACTGAAAACAATAGGGTATCACATCATACATTTTATAGCTCTCTCGCTGAAAATAGTTTTATAGGAACTGTTTTTTACTCACACAAGTGTATTATATATAATGATACCTCAAAAAATTACTCGAATTACCGACTGTCATCGCATGCAGCTTCAGCAGTGGACCACGGGTTTAACGTGGTTAATGGCGTAAACTTGTAGGCCTAATATCGGTAGATGACCTTGAAATGTGTCCTTGGAGTAGTTACTGCAGTGTAAATGACACATTACTACGCCTACTATACGTCGTATATACATTAGGCAAATTGGTATTCACGCGTCTACTATAAACTACTTACTGAAAATGTGTCTTGTGGCAAAGGGGATTTGAATGAATTTGACTTTCCTTGCTTAATATAAGTTGCCCACGCACTGGACGACTACAAAAGCGCTGTCACGCACATCACGTCGCCTATTATACTGTTCTATACTACCAGTGTGTACACAGTCTTATCAGCCTCTCCTAATGCTCTGTTTTATTAACTTAATAATCGTCGTAATTCTTTCTTTTTTTTGACCAGCATTCTGGATCATTTTAATCTCTGATTTACTTTTCTACTAAATGGGGTATGCAACATACATTCAGCGGTGCGGAAGCATATCTTAGTTATACAATGAGTAGCATTATTTACATCTATATGGCTATTTACATTGTCTGGAAAGTTTTCTTTTGGGTCTTTTTCTTAAACAGTGAGATGACATTTTCTACATTTGATTTTCCTCGCTGCTTTAGCATTAATATTAATTAAAACACACCACTACATTATTTACTTTGTCCGACCCCTATATGTAAAAACAGTATCTACAGCATGATTCCCTACGAGAGAGCCATTATTAAATTGTGTGATGTGATACCTAGACGCTTACTGTCGGTTAGCTCATAGGCATCCCCCTTTCCACAACCACCCCTCCCCCTCTACACTATATACCAAAGTGGACAACAGAATAAATCTAATAGCAGACGACAAACTCAATACTGCCTATATTTGATCATCGTTCGGATTCTAACAAGTCGCTATGACAATATATTTAATTAATTCGCAAGCAATATATATATATTTTTAAATTATGCCACAAACCAGTCTACTGTGATTTTATCTAACGTACTTAACTTCCACAGATCATCATATTATGACACACTATATTTCTCACAACAAACTTGATACTAAACACCAATTTTGAGCCGAGGCGCGTAGGCCTAATAGAAAGCGCGTAGGCCTAATAGAAATTATTATATCATATCATATCTTCATTCATCATCTCCAGAATGGATGTACACCAAGTGCAAGTGATCATGTAAATGTGCACAATTAGTTGTTGTCACCTAAATCATAGATCGGTTGGCTTGTCTCTTAAGTTAAAGAAAGTATAATAAACAACGTATCCTGGATAGTAAAGGACCGTATAGTTATATCTTACAGAACTGGAAGTTTTTTTTATTTCTAAGTGGACAACATGACTGTGTAATGTATGCGACCTGTACAAAGACCATGCACATGATATAAACACATCGAACAAACACATGAATGATCCAATGACGCGACGCCAGAAAATTCAAACATATCACATCAATTAAATATGGCAAATATACATCATGTGACAAACTGACTGCAAGGTAAATCTAATAGTCAGGAAGCCATCTCGCTGGATTCCACATCCTTGTGTGCCAGATATCTTGAGAATATCCTTGAGCGATCGGGGGGAAATGACAAAATTCAAAATAACCTCCAAATTCCATACATAACAATTACTTTTCATATACTGGAGCTATAATAGCGTGCAATACCTCTTTGCCAGATGATTTGGGTGCAAGGAATTCATTTGTGTACTCTGTACTTTTGTACTTTGGTGATGACAAGGTCAATATAATATGCATTGTATTTTAACAAAACACGTGTTACATATGATACTACAGACACTGTTTAAACATAATTATGTACTTTCAAATATATCCCTAGTTCATATTTATTAACAAAGCTCAATGCAGAATGACAGAATGATTTTCAATGTCAGTCCAATTAGAAAGTTATTTTGTAGCAATGTCAAGTTATGACATAATAATGTGAGAATATATTTTTATAGCGTCATGATGTGACATTTTATTTTCCAAACATGACATTTCTATGTCAGGATATGACTGTATAACGTCATGACATGGTGGTATAGTGACAGTATGATAGCTAACATCTTTTTTTATGACAGCATATCGTCAGGAGACAGCATTTTAATATCAGGAAGGTGTTTTATGAAGTCAGAATATAGTCATTTTAAATTTCAGGATATGATATTATAATGTCAAGGCATTATGAAAATGTCATAATTTATGGCATTAAAATATTAGCACAATCATGACTAAGATGTCTATCAATTGATACATTATTTGTTCAAAATGTAAATTCGAACAAAACAATTCTCCTAACAATTAATTTGTTGTTATTTTTCATGCTTGGAATGTTGCCACGAGTAGAAATAACTAAGATATGTGTCAAAGATCCCTGAAATGATCATAACATATCAAAATTCAAGTTTTAAACCCCATATGTCAACGTGTAAACATTCATTCTAGGTCGGTTACGAAAAAACCGTCATTGCCTTTTGAGTAATTTTATTGATATGTGCCGGTCCGATTTTTAATGCAAAATCAATTGAGAATGTAGGAAGGTAAATCATTCTTGCTGCATAACAATTTGAAATACGACATCTGATCTCAGCAGATAACCAATTAAATGCTGTTATCATTAGATACAATTACTGAAGAATAATACTATATATTAGTGTGGAAAATGATTCAAAAATACTTTTATATCTACAAATAATCTTGGAACAATTGTGAAGCACTATAATTTTTTATGAAAACTGTTCCCGTTTATCTATATTTTTCTAGAAATTGCATTTATTATTAATTTTATCCTTGTTATCGTATTAAAAATACCAAACTATTCTCAAAAATCGATTCATCACACCAAAATGAGCTGGAACAGTGGTATCATTCGTTATTCTAAACCAAATAGTTAAAAAGTATTTCTTCACTTTGGGCTTTGGTTGCCATTTTAGACTTTTTTTCATTTTTCTCAGAACGCTCAATGGTATTCTTTTGATTGTCTCCTGATATGCTGCACAGGACACCGGATGATTTATATTCTATCAATAAAAAATATAACAGCCGATCTAGGGTTAGGCCAAAACAGCTTTGACTGCCTGACTTTTACGTAGTTTTACAGGTCACTGTTTGGGGCTAATCAAAAAAATGTGGCCATTATAAAGATGTTTACTCTTTCAGTCCCCACGATGGTGAAGCCCCCCAACGCAGAAAAACACACCCATATAACTTTAAAACACAACTAATAGTTGGGATTTTCCGGATCACAGATGGTATAACGTTTTCTAAAATATTAATCGTCATCGTCAAATCTGAAACCCTCCTTTCTAAAATGCTCGCTAGTGATCGCCAGGAAATAAGTCTTTAAAACACAGGTATAATTCAACTTGTTCTTAAAGGTTTGGTTGTGTTTGGTTCACATACCACTGATGAGCCGATCAACAAATATAATTTGGCCCTTTCAAAATAAATACAGCTTCGTATGATTGCATCAGCAAAACAATCTGGAATTTGCAGTTTAAATTATTACTATAAAATTGGATTGGATCTATAAAGTAGAACTAATTCTAACGATTTTGAAGGTGTTGCACTGAAAGTATTTCCTAGTTGGAGTAAAAAAACACGTCCGTTTTTTTAATTTTAATATATAGGATAAATTAATTATGTAAATGTAAACACAAAATAACATTATAGCTATTATATCAGAATATTTGACAAATAACTTAAATATTTGTTGTTTTAATACATGCTATTCAGATATGGGCAATTTCACTTGTGAAATGTATGCTGTTTTTGCGTGTACTGGAGGGGACATTTGTTTTAACAATCATTAGTCTCTGCTCAAATGCTAATAATGTAGGTGATTTGAAAATCGTTACCCCTAAATTTTTTTTTTTTATTGTCGTGTTTTCAAAGGGAAGATCACTATGTGTTGTACCCGTATTTCACATGTATATAGATTTAATATTCATTTGAAATGTGACAAATGAAATTTTGCAATACACTCAAGTATAAATTGTACAAATTAGTGCTCTGACATCAACTAAATATACACATATAGCTTGAATACTATATATGACATATTTTGTGTATTTTACAGTGCTTTTTCATGCGAATCCTCTGCACAATTATATGTGTGACAAACTGTACTGGAGGGGACATTTTTTTACCGGTTGAAATAACAACATCACAAGTGCTATAAATGCATACTTTAGATCAGTAAAACATGATATGTTGCTCAACATTTCATATTCTAATTTTGCTCCAATATATATTGTTATTAATCAACATTTTGTTTACAAATTCAGCTGAAGTAGCATAATTGTATAAACTTTGCTAAAATAAAATGATGTTTAAGTGGTTTATCACTGGTAAAGACCGCAACTATTTTTCTGCATCGTATTAAACACCATCAAGGAAAAACAATGGAAAATAATTTTGATTTTTGTGACATAACTTGGACAATGTCACATATTTTTTTAACAACAATAACAAACCTGTAAGCATGAATGATCACTCAATAATTCAACTGAATAACAAGTAAACTACTAGAAAGAGATAAAATAGCATCATCAGTCATAGTTTACAAACATCTACATTACTATTATTCCAATATAACCGCAGAGACAGTTAGTGTATCCATTCCAACCCCCTCACGAAAGTTTAGAAAGCATTTTGTTGGCACATCCTTCCCTTAAACCTGACATTTTGTTTTATACTATAAAACAAAATGTGAGGTGTATGGTATAAAACAAAATGTGAGGTTTGAGGGAGGGATATATATGCCAACAAAATACTTTCCGGGCTTTCATGGATAAATTTGGATAAATTATAGTACTGGGCTAGGTATCTGGGATGCTTTGCCTGATATCAAGCATATAGTAAATAATGGGCAATAGTCAGCCATCTTGCATTTGATAGAGTTGAAATTTGTCAAGGTATATAAATGAAAACAACCATTTTCAAATGCATATACCTCCCTTATCTTCACTTCATCATGGCTGTTAGGAGCAAAAGCTTGTTGTAGGGTCTAGCTAGCTAACATACCGTAGTTTGCCAGATATCAGGCATATTCAATAATTAAATAATTGCCGCAAGTCTGCTATTTTGAATGTGATCAAGTTCAAATTTGTTAGGTCACAGCTGTCACTCCCTGAAATCTAGCATTTTCTTTTTACTTTGTTACCTAGTTGTAGTGTAACTGTTTTATTATGCTAATGTACCGTACACAATATATTTATGTACAGTGGTTTAAAAATAATATTAACTCCAGCCGATCTTGAGCTTATATAATTGGATACAGAGTTTTGTATGTAATGGTACATATAATTAAAAAAATAATAATACATACCTCAAACTGAATACAAATTTACATGCATGCATCAATAGCCCTACCATTATTTTACACCAAGCTACGTTTTTACTACGGTAAAGCAATTACTGGTTAACTATTTTAATATGGTACAAATAATAATTCATCATGTTTATATAACAATACCGTTCTCTCACGCCAGCCTAGGCCTATATCTACAGATCTGGGATATATTTGTATTCATAACAAGACCTATTAAACTTGATTTTTTTCATATATCCCGATAATCGGCTATTTTTAATTGGCCAAAATATCTCCCTGAAACCTCACATTTTGTTTTAGCATAATAACCTTTGAACTATCTGGCACATTTTAGCAGATATCACATATATTAAAGTAGGCCTAAACATGACGTCATTTGGCCAATTCCTATTTTATACCGAATGCTATCGGCAGTAACACCGGTTAAAATCCAGTATTCAACCATTGTTATTATGCGACTACATTTTTTGCCTTTATTGGCCCATTACTGGTCCAATGCGGAATATAAATCATAAACTGTATTGGCTGAAAACAGCACCAATGTGCAGGACATAATGATAATCAGGCCCAATTAAACCATTTCATTGGGCCAATACTGTGATGTTATCAGGGTAATTTTTAAATTGATGGGAGTTGAAATTTTTCAGGGCATTTCCCTCGATCCTTAAAACCTCACATTTTGTTTTCTTATTCTATGGTCTAGCTGTCTGGCAATATTTGCTGTAGTAGTAAATCTATTCGGCACAAAAGGTATTTTAAGTGATATTGTAATACGATAAAAACGTTGTAGTCAATTGATGAGATGAATGATGTACAGATGATGATGTGAGGGTGGGGGTGATAGGGCATGGTGGGTTATTGAGAGCGTTTTCCTTCGGGTTCTGGACATGTCTAGGGGATATACCCCCAGAAATAGCCAGACGACCGGAGACTTGAGTTTTTCCTGGGCAATTTAATGCTGAAACTCTGTGGCATTTTGCGCAGCTCCGCTATCCTCGGGTCGGATAGTCCCCAGAGTAACAATAGGAAGGATAACTCCCTCTGGGTAACTCCATTCATCCCACGTGAGAGACATAATGTCAAACACGCTATTGCCGGTTATTTAAGGCTACCACAGCCTACATCAGCGCCAGCACTGATGCGGGTGCTGCATCGGATCCGCTGTTGAGCGGAGGAGCCAGGGTACGCCACTGGCAATCAGCCCGAAGATTATGGCCAGATACGAGGAGGCTGCAGCTGCCTACCCTTGGATGATTGCTGTAGACGGCAATATTTGCTAGATATATCGGACATAATATATATTTTTTAAAGTAGATAATAAATGGCAGATAGTTGGCGATTTTGAATGTGATCTGAGTTGAAATAAGGTCTATCCCTCCCGGAAACCTCACATTTTCTTTTATATTAATTGTCTAGTTATCTGGCACTGGATATGAAGCATGTTAAGTAAAATAATGGACACCAGTTGGCCATTTTGAACCTGATAGATTTGGAAGTTTTTCAAAGCATACATGTATATTTTATGAATATAACTGGTATGCTGGTAACACTTTCTCAAACCTCACAATTTTTTATAGTTATAGTCTAGCTATATCAAACGATCTGCTTAGCCTTGCCCTCCTTAAAACCTCACATTTTATATTATATCAATTAATTGTCTGGCTATTTGGCATGGTTTGCCAGATATCACTATCAGGCATAGTAAATTAAGGCCATACAACGCTGCGCCAACTTGAGCATTGTAAGATTCTACATCATGTACCAGTGACATGTGCGCTATCAACTATTATATATCTGGGGGCTGGGGCCATGTTATAAGACATGACATGATTTTATATCCTAGCATATAACCTGTAGTGAAACCAAGACATTTAAACTCATTTTTTTGCAATAGAAAATGTATATGACATTCATACATTTAAACTATTAAAAGTTATTTTAAAGTAGGCGGGTCATCATGGTTCGCTGAGCAAACATTATCCACCCATCGGCATGTGCAGCATCGTCAAGGTCCATAGGAGTGGGGCCGCCGAAGCGAAACTATTATGGCTTGGTGAAGAAAAAGGACCCAGCTGCTACAAACACATTTTTTTTTTAATTCAAGTAGTCTAGTAGATTGTGTATCGAAACAGACCGCTTAAATCGCTTGACAAGCATGAAGAATACCACAAGTTCTATACCTGAGTAATTACACTTTTTTTGTTACATACGTTACATACGCAGTGTACTGGCAGCCTATTATAGACAATATAGAGCACATTTGTTTGATGATATATGCGCCATAAATGTATATATATTGTACTAGTAGGTCTTGTAAGTCAGAACAGTGAAGAAATTACATTAACATGCTGATATTGATTTAAAAATGAACAAAGGGAACAGCCACAAAATATTTTTTGGTTACAACTTATCCATTAATGAAATACATATGTATTTTTAATAAATATCAATTTGTTGGTGTCTAGTGGCTGCCATTACCGAAGGCTTTATTATAATAATAAATAATTACCAATATAGATCAGTAAATTACAAAAATTAAGTCTTATTACACAAAGAATACTAAATATTGATATTATGTACTGGAGGGGACAATTCTAATTTAACACTATTTTCAACTAAAAATGTATAAATATGTGGTTGTTGTAACATGAATTTCCAATTATTATCCACGTGGGGGCTCAAAGAGGCAGGCTATATTGCAATAATAATATATCTTAGAAAAACACACTGCGTGGATCTTGAATAGTGATGTACTGGAGGGGACATTATTTTAACGGAATTTTCACATACATACAGGTAATTCTAATTAATTTGCTAATGTTAATCAGCAATCAGTTTGAAGTATTTGTATGCCATATATAACCACCAGACCTATTCAAAAAAGTAATTAAATGTCTATATATATGTAGATAGTTCAAGCTGGGCAGTGATGTACTGGCGGGGAAAAAGGAAAAAAACTTTTAACGGAAAATACTTTAAACTCAATAAATACACATAAAATCAGATTTTATGACTCGATTTTTGTCAAACATGTGTCGTTTAAATCGTAAGACCAATAACCATACCACAAATAAAACTTTATTTGTGTGTTAGATGCATATCTGGAATAGAAAAACCCTCCTATGAAGACAATTCCGGGATGAGACTGCAAAATGTGTTGAAAATAACATAAATACCACTGATTCATGAAGAAATAATTGACAAAACTTTATAAAATTTGGTCTGTTGTTTCCCCATGCAACCCTTGTTAAAATAAAAAATGTTTCATATGAATATCTAGCAGTATTTGCTAAAAAATTGTGTAAAGTTTCAATTTTTCCTAAATGCACCCTTTATGTGAAATTGCCCATATAGCATGTGGCGC